>VMDR010026917.1:0-13806 GCA_007922815.1 Macrotus californicus
TATAAAATACCATTTATAAGATATTATTGTGTTTTACTGACCATTAACAAACAGAACTGCTATTGTGTTTTACAAAGATTTGAATTTACAGTCTTTATCACAATTGTAAGCTCAGCCAATGTGTTAATTTCTGAATATTTCCAGTTCTGTCTTTGGTTATTATTTTGATTATTATGTAGACTCCATTTTTTAATTTCCTTCAAATACCCAGATATTATCCACAATAAGAAAGGCAAAGCAAAAATGGAGTCATTCATTCTTAAAAGTAACTGATTTCATACTGTGTATGTGTGTGTGTGTATGCGCATGTTCCAGTGCCCAAGTTATGGAAGATCATTTTAATGAGCTTGGAGTTACAAAATTTAATGTGTTTTATGTTATTTCTATAGAAATAAATTATTTTATGTGTTGTGTTTTATAAGTGGTATTTTATAAATATTAGAGTAATCCTTGAAATGTCTTGTTTTTCTGTATCTAATTTTAAATATTTTAAAGATATTTTAACTACATTTTCTAAAGACTTCAAATTTTTTTATTTTATTAATTTTCATTTTAAAATAACTAAAACAGCAAAACATTTGAAATACTTTTAAATTTTATTAGGTGTATTCACTTGCTCAGGCTACCATAACAAAATACCACAAAAATATCACTGGGAGACTTAAACAACAGAAATTTCTTTCTCACAGTTTTGAACAGTGGAAATCCCAAATCACAATGCTGGCTGAATCTGAACCTGTTTTTGCTGAAGGCCCTCTTCCTGGCTTGCAGGTGGCTGCTTTGTCACTGTGTCCTCATGTGGTGCAGATAGAGAAAGAACAAAAACAAACTCCCTGGTATCCTTTATAGAGACACCAACCCTATGGGATCAGAGTCCCACCCACCCCATGACCTCATTTAATTTTATTATCTCCTAACACCCCATTCCAAATACAGTCACATTGGCAGTTAGAGCCTCAACATACAAATTGGGGGGGACACAATTCAGTCCATAGCAGTAGGCAAATTGAATGTTAGGTAAATTTAAGGCAATTTTTTTTCTTAACTTTCTTAAGGGTCTTATGAACTCCCTATGACCCTAAGTGCATATTACTAAGTGAAAGCATTCAATTTGAAAAGGCTACATAAACTATGACTCCACTATTTGACATTCTAGAAATGACAAACCTATGGAAACAGTAAAAAGATCAATGGTTGCCAGGAGTTGTTGGGAGAGGAAAGAACAAGTGCAGCCCAGAGGATTTTGAGAGCAGTAAAACTACTGTGTATGATACTATAATTGTCGATACATGTCACTGTACATTTTTGAAAATGCTTACAATGTACACCACCAAAAGTGACCCCTCATGTAAACTGTGTCAATTTGGGATCATCAATAGTAACAAGTATACCACTACGGTAGGGAATGTTATAGCGGGGCAGGCTGTGTGTAATGGGCCAGGGAAATCTCTGTCCTTTCCCCTCAATTTTGTGGTGAATCTAAAACTGCTCTAACAACCTAAAATCTTAAAAACAGTCATTCACAACATAACATCATGTATAATACTTTTATACTTAAAATCTCTTTATACTTAAAAGTAAAATGACTTTTTAATGTCAGCTCTTTGCAACTATGTCTGAGACATTAGAAGCAGTTGTAATCATATTGTTTATTGGTTATTAAAGAGGGAATGGCTTGTTCAGGTTTTATATGCTTATGTTATCTATATAATACTCACCCATTCACTTCCACTGTGTGATTACACTGTCATATGTTCTTGGCCAGGAGATGCACAGGTGATTCTCTTTAGAGGAAGAATAGAGGAAGAGTCCTGAGTGGGTTATATATTCGCATTCCACAGGAGGGCTTTAGAAAAGGACTTGTCAAAGCAATAATGTTATGATTTACATTTTAAGGACAAATATGTAATGTGGAAAAATTTTAATTGAAGCAGAAACCACAGCATCTCTCCTTCCAGGTTTTTATAAAATATAGGTCTTATCAAATGGTAACTGTGAATGAATATTCAAGGCTTGATTTAAACTTTTTATGGTTCTAATTATCATCAAAATTAACAGTTGGTATAATTGTGAGAATGTGGAATTTGTCTTAAGTTGATCAAAAATGTGTAAGACATTCTTCCTTTTTTCCCCTTTTGTTTTGTTATCCCCTCCCATTACTCCTCTCCCCTGCCTGGCCCTCTTCGATTCTCTTTCCAGCTCCCTAACTTCCTACCATCTCCTTCCCTCCCTTCTTTCCCTTGAGAATATATTTATTTAAATGCAATTCAAGCTTAAAATTCAAGTCAAATTTTTATGCCATTTAGTAAAGGCATGTTATCCTGGAGGTAAAGAGAAGGGATGATAGAGTCATACAGATTTGCTCTGGTTCACGGCTGCTACTGGAGCTCTCTGACCCTGGAAGTTCTTTAACCTCACTAAGCCCAACTGCAAAATGGGTACATAGCACTGACCTTATATGGTTGTTACAAAGATGACAAAAGATTAAGGCTACAAGGTGACAACGTTTTGCCAAGAACAGAATTAAAGCTCAGTTAAGATACATTCCTTATTTTATTATTGTTACTGTATAGACTATATATTGGATTTTGCCAGACTAGTTGAATCCTGTTAACTAATTAATCTGCTCTTAGTTCATGCAAATCCAGTCAACATGTCAACTGGATGTTTTCAATATAAGTAGGTTACTTTATAATAGTGCAAAATAATATTTTATATGTAACATTTCAAAGCTGAAAAAATGTTTTCACTTGCATTATTTTATTGTATTTTTTAAAATAATTTTATTGTATTTTTTCACTACCATTTTGTCCCACTATACCCCTCTCTCTCCCCTGCAGTCACCACACTGTTGTCCATGTCTGTGACTCCTTTTTCCTTGCATTATTTTAATCTTCAAAAATACTACTGTGAGCAAGTTATTATACATTTTCTTTTTTCTTCTTTCTTTCTTTTTTAAATTATATTTTATTGATTATGCTATTACAGTTGTCTTGATTTTTCTCCCTTTGCCCCCTCCACCTAGCATCCAT
The DNA here is from genome assembly GCA_007922815.1 of Macrotus californicus. Lineage (NCBI taxonomy): Eukaryota > Metazoa > Chordata > Mammalia > Chiroptera > Phyllostomidae > Macrotus > Macrotus californicus. The sequence continues at coordinate 3,033 of VMDR010026917.1, forward strand.
ACACTTCCTCAGGCAATCCTCCCACCATTCTTCATGTTCATGGGACGTGCATATAATAAGTTCTTTGACTACTCCATTTCTTCTACGGTACTGTACATCCTCATGGCTACTCCGTAACTACCTATTTGTAATTCTTAGTTCCCTCACCTCTTCACCCATTCCCCCAAACCCCTCTCCCATCTGGCAACCATCAAAACTCTGTTTGCAACCATGATACTGTCTCCGTTCTTCTTGTTTGCTTAGTTTGATTTTTAGATTCAATTGTTGATAGATTTGTATTTTTTGTCATTTTATTGTTTATAGTTTTGATCTTCTTCCTTTTCTAAAATAAGTCCCTTTAATATTTGATATAATAATGGTTTGGTGGTGATAAACTCCTTAATTTTTTTCTTGTCTGGGAAGCTCTTTATCTGCCCTTCAATTCCCAATTCCAATGATATCTTTGCTGGGTAGAACAATCTTGGGTGTAGATCCCTGCTTTTCATGCCTTTGAATATTTCTTGTCAATCCCTTTTTCTTTTGAGAAATCAGATGACAGACTTACGAGAACTCCCCTGAAGGTAACTAATTTCTTTTCTCTTGCTGCTTTTAAGATCCTCTTTGCATCCATCTTGTTTGGGACTTTTTGTGCTTCCTGGACTTGTATGTCTATTTCCTTCAAATTAGAGAAGTTTTCCTTCATTTTTTTCAAATAGATTTCCAGTTTCTTGCTCTGTCTCTTCTCCTTCTGGCACTCCTATGATACAAATGTTGAACCTCTTGAAGTTGTTCCAGAGGCTGCTTAATCTTGTTTTTTTATGATTCTTTTTTCTACTTCTTCTTCACATTGCTTATTTTTGGCTTCCTTACGTTCTAGATCATTGATTTGGTTCTTGAGTTCATCCACTTTACTGTTGGTTCCCTGTAAATTGTTCTTTAGTGTATCCTTCATTTCTGACTGGATCTTTTTTATACTGTTGAGGTCCTCACTAAGTTTCCTGAACATCCTTACAAACCATGTATTGAACTCTGCATCTGATAGATTGCTTATCTCTTTTTCTTTTTAGCTCTTTTTCTGGTGTTTTGACCTGTTCTTTCATTTGGGCCACGTTTCTTTGTCTCATTTTGGCAGCCTTCCTATGTTTGTTTCTATGTATTATGTACAGCTGCTTTGACTCCATGTCTTGGTAATGTGGCCTAAAATAGTAGGTAGGTGTCCTGTTGGGTCCAGTGACACAGCCTCCCCTATCACCCAAGCTGAGTACTAGAGGTGTGTCCCTTGTGTGGGCTGGTACACCCTCCTCTTGTAGTTGAGTCTTGGTTGCTGTTGGCAGATCAATGGGAGGGATTTATCCAGGCCAGTTAGCTGCAAGGACTGGCTGTGAACACTTACCACCAACCTGTACCCTCTGTGGAGGATCAGCTGTGCAGGGAGAGGGTGGTGGTGGTCCAATGTGATCTGTAGCTGTCCACTGGGTGGGCTGGCTGTGGGGTTTCCCAGGTAGTGCATGCTTAGGTCAGCCCCTACCTGTGTTTTGTCCAGGATCACCCTGGCTAAGGTATAAAACAATCTGAGATCGCTGCTGCTTGTTCTGGGCTTGGAGATTCCCAGGTGAATCCAAGCTATGAATTTAGGCTGGCTGAGGTTAATGCCAGACCTGGGGCTCACTGAAGCCAGCTGTTACTTGTTTGAGAGAATTTAGGAAGTTGTGAAGCATGAGCCAAAACCAGCCATTCATATGAAAAAGCAGTGTGGGTGGGCCCGTAAGATGGTTGGGGCGGAGTCCCTGGGGTTCTCCAAGTCAGGCCAAACAATGGTACCTGCCTGCCAGTTCTGTGGCCCTGCCAGGGGAAGGCTGAGAAAAGGGACAATGGCTAGTGCTCACCCTGATGCCAGACACTTCAGCCTCTCCCAATATGCTACCAGTGCCCTTCATGCTGCCACCCTGGCACTAGAGCTTAAAGGGAGTGAGTCTGAGTAGGTGAGTCTGTGTGTGGATTTTTTAAGAAGAACTGCTTGGGGCTCCAGAAGTTTATTCCACCAATTCAATCCCCACTTATTTTTGTAGCCAGAAGTTATGGGCACTTATCTTCCTGGCACTGGGACCCTGGGATGGGGAGCCTGGTGTGGGGCTGGTACTCTTGCTCCCAAGATATCATTCCATAATTTTTATCCACCACACATGGGTGAGGGGCCAGCCTGTTCCACGTCTGTGCCCCTTCTACCAATCTGGATGGCTGTGGTTTCTTTAATTCCGTAGTTGTCAGGCTTCCATTCATCTCAATTTCTGATGGTTCTGAGTGATGGTTGTTCTATATTTTAGTTGTAATCTTGATGTGGTTGTATGAAGAGGTGAGCCATGTCTGCCTATGCTGCCACCTTGACTGGAAATCCTCTGCATTTACTTACACTGAAGTTTCAAACTGAGTTTAAACTGACAAAATTTATATTCAAGAAGCTTAATCAAATGGCCTACAATCACAAGTGTTTCTTTTACTCTGTTACCCAATGCTCTTTTGAGAACATACAAACTTCTTGTCATTTCTAGAAACTTCTGGTTACTCTTCTGGATCCATGCTTACTTCTGACAGTTGTGTGAATGGGAGAGGAAGTTTGCGTGTGCAGTGTACAGGTCTCAGAGATTGGAGGGAATTCTCTTTCTATAGTCCACAGATACACCAACATCCACATCCACAAAACATAAATCTTCAGCCATACAAAGACATAGTAAGTGAAAGGATCTAAAACATCTAACAGAATAACAAAAGCAAGGGAAAAAAAACAATTAAAATGCTACTCACGAACAGTAATGGGCTCAGCTTTGGGAAGCTTTGTATAAAGTAGTTTGTCAGATTAATACCCCTTTCCCTGACATGACCATCCCATATTTATTTTTCTTATTCCCTCTTTTCTCTTCATTCACGCACACTCAGTTCTTTCCTCCTAATCTGCTTTCCCCATGATCTTATTGCCCTTATCCCAACTGTCAGACCATCTCTCTGCCCATTGAACTTCTAGTTCCTGTGTATATATTGCTAAAGTCCTGGAGAGAAAGCTCACAAGCAACCAAACAAAACATCAAAGTTGACAGCTCAAAGCAGTGTTGACAAGTGGAGACAGGGAATCGGTGAATTCAGCATATTTTCAAAATTTAAAATCCCTTTAGTTCTTGAAACATTTCTGAAAGTGTATCCTGAACTATGTCTGCTTTAAGTTTTAGATCTCTACTTTTAGAAATATGTGCAGAGACATATGTAATGGAAATACATATGGAGGTTATTCAGAAGAACCAAGATGGTGAATTCTAGACAAGATGTTATTTTTTTTTGCATATTTATCCCATCCCTTTTTTGACTATTGCAATAATTGCTTGGCAGACATTGGTAGTATACACTGAGTCTACAGCTATAGCACAAAATATTCACAGACATGTTATTCATTTTCTTTCTACTGTTACCAGCTGTCACAATGCTTTTGAAATCTTTGTAAAAATGTGGACAACAGAGAGGAGAATGACTGTGGGCTAGGGGATGGGCTAGGTGGAGGGGATAAAAGGGGAAAAAAAATGGACAACTATAATGGAATAAGCAATAAGAAATAAAAATATTTTAAAAATGTGTCTCTTTGATAACCTTGCTTAAGATTGATTATCAAATCTTCCTTCCTAATCATTTTGGGATCTTAGTATGATAAATTGAAGGAATTCTTCCCTTGATCTACTCTAATACTGTATTTGTCACAATTCATTACTATAAACCAACAGCAAGTTTTCACATTTTTATTGTCAGCCTAGTATTTTCTCTAACCCATGTGACAGCTGTGCCACTGCAGATGAAAATCCTCAGGAATACCAAGGAGATGTCTGCAATAGCTCTTTCAGGCTTGTCAGAACAAATGTGAAACTTCTGTTAGTGCTATCCATGCTTTTTCTAAATGTGTACGTAGAAATTTGCATTGAGCTCATTAAAGTTGTGGTTACAAGAGGAATTTTATTATCTTAGTATAAAACATTACTTCTGATGAAAAAAATCTTGTTCTTGATTTTTCTTCTTTTTATAATTTGTTTAAGGAATTAAATATGTTGTCTAACTTGTGGGAGACTTTTGTCTTACCATTGCACTGTTCAAAGTTAATGCAAAAGTATTACTGGCTTATCTCATATACATGCATGAATATGTATACATATGTGTATTTTATGTGTATATATATGTGTAAAACATACATATTAGTTTTATAGGATATATATATTTGTGTATGTATGTGTATAAGTCTTTGTACTTTGGGAAATGCTTGCAAAGACATTAGAAAGAATAGATATTTACATCCATCCCTAAATTGTTGATGGAAGTTCCTTTTATGTGTTTCTCTCTATAAAAACTTGTGCCAGTAGTCTTGTCATTTCTAGAAAATACATACCCATTTCCACTTATTTTCCAAATCCTTTTTATATTGAATGGCAAACGTTCCAGTCTGTGATTCTAAAATATAGTGAAGTTGTCTATCAACATAAATAAACTTTTGATCTTGTCTAAACTAATCCTAAGTAACACATCAGATACAATTCAGTAGCCCACAGTTGAGGGTGGTAGTTCCTCTTGCTCCTAAGTAAATCTGCATCCAATCCTCTTCTCAGACCCTTTGCTGGGTCACCACTATTTGGAGCTTGCTCACTGGTCTCACCACTGCAAGTTGCTGGAATAGTAAGTTAGCAATGGGAAGCCATACTTGTCAGACCCCTGCCTCAACCATTCAGTGATTGATGCAGATCCGTCCCATGGGTCTGTGTGTTGTGGGTGTTTATGCTATGGCTGCAATGAACAAATTCACATGAACTAAAGAAATCGGTGGAGAAAAAGGGACAACGTGGCCACTCTCTAAGGGAGAGAGAGAGAGAGAAAGAGAGCCAGAGCCGGTCTGGCCGCTCTCTCAGTGAGAGAGAAGGCCCTGACACCTCCTTGGACAGGCTTTTATTGACATCCTAGGTACATTACACCAAGGATGGTCCTCATTTGCCATGCACAGGTTCACTTTAGGTGGTTACCTTTTGCAGATAACAAAGGAAAGAATGCTGCCAATTACTTCAAAGGGGAAGGTCATTTGCAAGTGTAAAGAGGAGCACTGGCTGAGCTAGTTACACCCATACTTAGGAGGTTTAGTGCAGTAAACCTCTGCTGCCTCGATTCCGGGTGAGGGAGTTTTTTAGCAAGGGCAAGTTTCAAAGTGGCCCAAGAGCAATGCATGCCTGATTCCCCACAGAAGACTGATCCGTGGATCTGTCTCCTGCATGCTGAACATGCATCTGCCTGTTTTCAGAGCAGAGCTGAGCTACATTAGACACTTCCACGCGGATAAGTTCTCTATGAGTGATATTCCGTAGTCCTTGGACTTAAGCAGCACCTCCCATGACCTACAAGCTCCACTTTCTCCCCCACCAACATTTGCTGCTATTTCCTCCCATTCTCCACAGTCATGAGCCAATGTCCAGGGCCTCCCCACACCAGTCTCTTTCTGACCTTGGGGACTTTGACATTTTCTTCCCTTTCCCTGGATTGACTTCCCACATCTCAAAGGATGACCTTTTAAATTTCCTTCCAATTTCAACTGTAACTCCTTGAAGAGGACTTAGACCATTTGATCAAATAGTACAATTTTTTTTCAAGAGCATCCTGTATTTTTCCTTCATAGAACTTTTCATATTTGTAATTTCTTATTTATGTTTTTATGTCTCCCCCTGTAGATTGTAAATACTCTTAGGTAAAGGACTTTATCCTTTTCTCCCCATCTTTGTGCTAAAACTCTAGCACAATGCCTGGCAAAAAGTAGGTGAGCAAGAGAAAAGGGCAAATTATTGAATATATGTTATCAAATTTATTCATTACCTGTTGGAATTCCTCCACTGTTACCTAATGGTTATAATCCCAGCTTCTACTTCTGATTTGCCACCTGTGTTAACCCTACGGAAATCACTTGGCCTCTCTGGGCTTCAAGCTCTATACTATCAGTTAAGGATGTTGGGCTATATCAATGGGTTGGAAGTTTTAAAAAATATTATTTTGCAGCAAATCCTTCCCTCTAAAGAAATATATGATTGAGAAGTCCAGTTCCTGAAGCAGACGAAAGCTGAGGATCTTTGCTGAGACCATTGGAAATAGGCCCGCAGCCCCTCTACAATTGCTGGCCTCCTCCCTCCACCAAAGACAGCCCTCAGGAAAATTGGCAGAAAGTTTACCATTAGTCTCCATGGCCCTTTGCATGTACATGTTTTACTAACTGCATAACATTGCACCCCATTATTGCACATATACCTGCAGGGTAGGCACTACAGCAGCCCTCCACATAAATTTAAACCTCACAACCACCTGTGAGGGACACACCATTATTTATCACATTTTGAGAGAATTGAAAGTGAATTAAAGATGTTAAGAAAGAAAACTTTGCCCTGGTTAGTGGCTCAGTTGGTTGGAGCATCATCCCATACACCAAAAAGTTGCAAGTTTAATTCCTAGTGAGGACACATTCCTAGGTTGCAGGTTTGACCCCAGGTGGGGAGCTTAGGGGAGGCAACTGATTGATGTTTCTCTCTCACATTGATGTTTCTTTCAATATATATCTCTCTCTCTCTTCCTTTGTCTGTAAAAATTAATAACCATATTCTAGAGATGAGGATTATAAAAAAGAAAAGTATTCAAGATCTCACCAATAGGGTTCCAATCAAGATAACTGTAGGTAAACGCAGTAGTTGGAACCTCCCACAACCACATCAAAATTACAGCTAAGTTATAGAACAACCATTGTTCAAAACCACCTGAAATATAGCTGAACAGAAGTTCTACCACTAAGGCTATAAAGAAGACCCCACATCGAAACTGGTAGGAGGTGCAGAGACGAGGAGCATGCTAGTCCCACATCCATGTGTGGCAGTTGAAAACTAGGATATCTCAGGTGTGGTGGTTCCCGCTAAGGGATGAGTGGTCCCCAGCCCCACATCAGAAATCCCAGACTAGAGGTCTGGTGCCAAAAAGAGAAGTCTCCATAACTTCTGACTGTGAATATCAGTGTGGATTGTGGCTGAGTGACATGGAGGGCTTCTCGACTCCCAAGTGTTCCCCTTAAAAAGCCCGCACATGAAATTACTTGAACTTACTCTGATCTCCAGTGCTGGGGCAGCAGCTCAAAAGGTACCAGGGGCATAGGGGAGAAACTGAATTGTCTGGCTTCAGGGCAAGACCTGGATGGGCAGTTTTCTCCCAGACAGAGTATTAGCAGAGGCCATTGTTCCTTTGCTGAGAGCCCTCTCCCACAGAGCCGCAGGCAGGTGCCACATCTGAACCTCCATCAACTTCACTAACACTATTATCCCCACCATGGTGATTCCATGAAACGCTGTCCCACCTGACTTATGGGCCCACTCAAGCTGTTTCCAGTGACTTCCATACAGATGGCTCTCTTGCTTCAGACTTAGGACTTTCCAAAAATCTCTCAAGCAGGATCAGGCAGGCCTCTGCTTATCCCATACTTCTGGCTTATTGGCCTCAACCCCAGCACTAGGGGAAACTGGCATTGGTTCACAGTTTGGCCTCCCCTGGGCACCTCCACACCAAGTACAAGTAGAAGCCATTTTCAGATTGCTCTGTAGCTCATGTCAGGTGGTCCCGGGCAGGGCAGTGGCTGACCCTGAATCTCCTAGGAGGCCCCAGAGCCAGTATACCCAGGGGACAGCTGCAGACAAGGCCAAATTACCACCCTACCACTTCCACAAGCTAAACAGTCAAGGAGCAGACTCAGAGAACACCAAAGATCCACCAAAGCATGTCCTTCTCTGTAGGGTCTGCTCCTGCACAGCATCTCCTTCTGTGTAGTCACAACTGGTTGTCATACCTGATTGGCCTAGGGGTCTATCCCTCCCAGTGACACTGACAGCAATCAAGGCTCACCTACAACAGGATAGTGCACACAGCCCACACAGGAGGCACACCTGGAGTGCCTAGCTTGTGTGACTGGGGAAACTTCACCACTGGGACCTACAGGATACCCACTACATAAAGGCACTTTACCATGCCTGGAGATGTAGGGATTCTACCTATTACGCAGGAACAAAATACAGGGAAGCAGCCAAGTGAGACAAAGAAACAGGCCCTGGCTGAAAGAACAGGAGAGATCTCCAGAAAAAGACCTAAATAAAATGGAGGTGAGCAAACTATCAGCTGTATGGTTCAAAACAATGATTATAAGGATATTTAAGGAATTTAGTGAGAACTTCAACAGCATAAATAAGGAGATGGAAACCAAAAAAGGAAACCCATCAGAAATTAAGGATACACTAACCAAAGTGAAGAATAAATTACAGGGAATCAATAGTATAGTAAATGAAGCAGAGAATAAAATCAGCAATTTGCAATATAAGGAAATAGAAAACAGCCAATCAGAATAGCAAAAAAAGAAAAAAAAGAATCCCCCCCAAAAAGAGGCTAGTGTAAGGAGCTTCTCAGACAACTCCAAGCATATCAACATTTGTATCATGGAGGTGTCAGAAGAAGAATTGAGAGAGCAAGAAATTGAAAACCTGTTTGAAAAAATAATGATGGAAAACTTCTCTAACTTGAAGGAAATAAACATACAAGTCCAGGAAGGGCAATGACTACCAAACAAAATGAATCCAAACAGGCTCACACCAAGGTACATCGTAATTAAAATGCCAAAAGTTAAAGTCAAACAGAGACTCTTAACAGCAACAAGAGGGTGCAGTTAGTTTCCTACAAGGGAGTTCCTATAAAACTGTCAGCTGAATTTATCAATAGAAACTTTGCAAGCCAGAAGGGATTGTTAGGAAATATTCCAAGTGAGGAAAAGCAAGAACCTACAGCCAAGATTACTCTACCCAGCAAAGCTATCATTTGGAATAGAAGAACAGTTAGAGAGCTTCCAGACAAGAAAGAACTAAGAGAGTTTATCATCACCAAACCAGGAGTACAAGAGAAGTTAAAGGGTCTTCTTTAAGAAGAAGGGAAAAAAGATTAAAGATATGAGTGATAAATGGCCATAGAAAAAGAATGAAATCTTCCCTTTTGCAATAGCAGGGATGAGCCTAAAGGGTATTATGCTAAGAGGAATAACTCAGAGAAAGAGAAATACCATACAATTTCACTTACATGTGGAATCTAAAGAACAATATAAAGAAACAAACAAAACAGAAACAGATTCATAGATACAGGGGACAGGCTGACAGTTGGCAGAGGGGAGGCAGTTTCAGAGGCTCTATAAAAAAGGTGCAAGGGTTAAGAGGTACATATTGGTAGTTACAAAATAGTCATGGAGATGTAAAGTAATGCATAGGACATATAGTCAATAGTATTTTAATAACTATGTATGGTGCCAATTGGGTCATGAAAATATCAGGAGGAATATAGTGTAAAACATATGATTGTCTAACCACTATGCTATACATCTGAAGCTAAACAAAATTATATTGAATGTAAAATGTAATTTAAATTTTTTTAAAAGCTAAAAAAGACCTCACAAATAGCAAGATATGCCACTGCTATTTAAATATCATTCACCCAGGTAAATACAAATGACTCACGTCTTAGATTTAGATGAACTTGAATTTCCCAGTATTACAGTACTGGATCAGTGTGTAAGATATTACCCGATTGAGGATGACTTATGAAAAAGCAAAATGAAACAGTGCCTGGGTCCCGAAGACTGGAGGTGGCAGGTTTTTCACTTAGGGGTTAGGCAGAGGTGATTGTCACTGCTTGATTTTCATGCTTCTCAGAACTGTCTGTCTTGGCAGCACTTTAGGCCTATGATCCTTCAAAGTGGAAATGAATATTTAAAGTTAAAAAACATATAACACAATCCCAAAATCGATTTTGCCAACCCCCAAAATATTACGAGAGCTGGGACATTAAAACTTATGTTAAGCAACAAGTACCAGTTTTTGGATACTGTTCTTGAACTACGTAAGTAAATATTTTTGACATTATCAAAGGTTTAAAGCTGTGTCTGTAACACAAAGTTAAATGACTAATTTTAATAATACTATGTTATATGTTCTGTATAGGTTAATTCTGAAAGATATTTAGAGACATGTTTTTTATATAAATGCTACAAAAACAGAAAATAAACTCAAAGTATTGGTTGAGTGTGCATGTTGTGGGAAAGGGAGAGGCTTGTTCCTGACATTTCTGAGGTCTGGAATATTTTATAATTTAATTTTTAATAAATAAACATGCTGTTATTGGAATATTGTGTTCCTCACTTACACAAGTGGTTGTTTCTCTAGTGCCAGAGAGTGCACTGTTGTGACACCCTTCCAACTAGAAGACTGACCAAACCACTCTTCTGAGTACTTGAAATTCCCAGTAAAGAATTTCAGTTTCTATTACCATAATGCATTGAGATTAGAAACAGTCTGGGAAACAGTGACCTGAATTTATGAACTCATGGGAAAGATTGCATTTTTGGAAATAGTCACTCATTTCAAAGACAGAGTCCTCCATTTAGTTTTTTAAAAAACGTAGTATTTATCACTCTATAAACATTTAGCTGATAAACAGTAATATTTAAGTTCAACTTAGTGATGCTATATCTAATGGTTTAATGTATAATACAAATAAAAATTCAAATATAGAATACAAGCATGAATGCTAATAATTCAAATAAACTTATTGGTATTAAAAGCTGACTCTCAGCATCACTGAACTCAGGGGGTCATTAACAAGAATATTCTTATTCTTTTTTTACTGTTTCACATGAGAAAACTGAAGTTCTCACATTATACCAAATTTCTGC
>VMDR010026918.1:0-13806 GCA_007922815.1 Macrotus californicus
CATAAATTTTGAAAGGGCACTATTCAATATATTACAGATCCAAATATTTTATTTATTTCATGTTTAGGAATATCTGAACTCTAAGTCTTCCATTTATATGACATTCTCATTGATAACTTTAAATATAGTTGGTCTTATTTGTACTTCAGCTGATATGAATCTATTGCAAAAAATAACTTATTATGTCATCATTAAGTCCTTTATATACTCTGATATATTATTTGTCAAACATATGCACATTTATGTTGATTCTCTTTAAAGAACATCACTCAAAATGTTATAGACAGCTAAGTGTCTAAGAAGCAAGCAAGCAGATAAAAAAAATCACTCAAATTGATAATATTTTACTTATTAAACAATTTTGGTAGCATGGTATTTATTAATAGGCTCTCTCTATTTTTCTTCCTTTTGGTTTTCCTAGAGATGTTAATCCTTAACTATAAACATCTTTAAGTCACATTTATATAGAGATGTTATTCTCTCTCTCCTTCAGAAGGTAATATCAAATTATAGTGTGGAAAATTATCACTCATCTGGAAATTATAACAGAAGATTCTAATGTTGAAAAACTTAGAGTTTTATTTTAAAGATTTTATTTATTTATTTTTTAGAGAGAGGGGAAGGGAAGGAGAAAGAGAGGGAGACAAACATCAATGTGCAGTTGCCTCTTGTGCGCCACGTCCTGGGAACTTGGCCTGCAATCCAGGCATGTGCCCTGACTGGGAATTGAACCGATGACCCTTTGGTTCGCACCCCATGCTCACTGAGCTACACCAGCCAGGGCAAGTTTTATTTTTTTAATATTCAATTATTTCATTTGTGAATTCCTTTGAGAAGAATTCCTTTAGTGATACATTTTTTGTTGATTTCAAAATAGTTTTTGACCTTTGTTTCTTTATGTGTGTTCCTTAATTTTAGTATGATAAAAATACAACTTCAACTGGCAAAGACACTAGGTCTTATTTTCCTCAAGGCCAATATTAAGTGCATTTTACAACCTCTTCTTTTTAAAAAAAAATTTTATTTATTGATTTCAGAGAGTGGGATGTGTGTGTGTGTGGGAGAGAGAGAGAGAGAGAGATTGATTGATTTGTTGTTCCACTTATTTACATGTTCATTGATTGTTTCGTGCATGTGCCCTGACTGGGAATCAAACCCACAACCTCAGCATAGTAGGACGATGCTCTAACCAACTGAGCTACCTGGCCAGGGCTCACAATCTCTTCTTGATAGATATATTACCGAGCGTTTGGTAATATATCTAATAGTTTCTTAATGCAAACTGGACAAGAAGGCTATTTAACCATTATTTTATTTTACGTTTTTGTCCAGTGGCTTCAATTTATTACTTAAATATTTTATTTGATTGAGTATTTGAGAGAAAGAATACCTGTTCATTAAATTTGGCTAAATCAAGCAGTGAGCAAACCATTTCCATCACTGAGCAGCTGCTATCATCAGATATAAAGAGAGGGAAGAATGTTAGTTACTCCTTTAAAAAACACTAAAAGTATTTGTTATTTATGATAATAAAAGTGATATTTGCTCCTTTCAGGAAATTGAGAAAAATTTATTTCCCATCTCTGGTAAATTCCCATTTATCTTTTAGTTCTAGGTGAAATTTCTCAGGAAACCATTTCCTGACTAGTTAGTTGACCCTAATACATGATGATTGCACTTGTACTTCTTTGTTGAAGCTGTCACAATTAACTAATAATCTGTGTAATTATCTATGTAGTACCTGCCTTGTCTACTATATCTAAGTTCCATGAGTGCAGGGATTGTGTGTGTCTTATTCCCAACTGTATTCTCAGTTCCTAACCTCTTCTCTAGCATAGGGCAGAATCTCAATAAATAACTTTTGAGAGATGAATGGATAAATGCAAATAGAATGTTCACAATCTCAGTACTCAAGAAAAACACTGATAACATTTAAAAAAACACTTGAAATGATCTTAATTTCCATCACAAAGGTGTTGGTTAGGTCCATGATGGTACAGCCATGGACTGAAATGAGGGAACTCTGTGTTAAGTATGTGTGATGTGTGCTTTTCAAAAAGTGATACTACATGCCAGTATAAACATTTTTTCCTGGTCAGATGGTTACCCAATAAGCCAGTGAAGATGGTAACTTTTGGGAAGAGCTATAGATGAGGACTGAAGGGAGCTCTAGCTTTCATTTTATACTATACAGAATTATTCTACTCTTTGCCTGATACTGTATTATTTTATGTTTTAAAAATTGAATTGGAGTTATCTGGGTGGTGATATAGTCCCATTTTATTTTCCTCATAACACATTTTGGCATTAAGCCAAAGAAATGTTTTGTTTTTTTGGTTTTAAATATTCTGGTATTTTAGTTCATGGCCTTCTTACTTTTGTCTATTTTTATAAGGTTGAAAGATTATTTCATATACAATTTTCTATACTGTCTATTCTCTTAGTATTATCTAGTTTTCCTTTTAATGATTATTTTTACTTAAAATGATACAGAAAGTCATTAAAACAGAAAATTGGAATAATAATGAAGAGCGAAGAATAAAAGCCCTCTAGGACCCCAATTCTCCGATCTCAGGGGTAACCACTGCTATGACCTTAAGTGCCTGTAGAGATTTTCCATTGCTGCTGTAACGAAGCACCGCAGACTCAGAGGCTTCAACCAAAACACCGTTGTTACCTTACGGTCCTGGAGGTCAGAAGTCCAAATGCGTTTGTAGAGCTGAGTTCCTCCAGAAGTTCTGGGGGAAACTCCACCTCCTTGCCTCTGCTAGCTTCTAGAAGCTCTTCACATTCCTTGGTGGGTGGCCCTTCATCACTCTGACCGCTGCTTCTGCCATCACATCTCCTTGTCTTCCCTGGCTTGCTCATTCTCCTTTTACAAAGACCCCTGTGATTGCACTGGACCTACCTGGATAATTCAATATAATTTCTCAACTCAGTATTCTTAATCTCATTTGCAAAGTCCCTTCTGCATATTCACAGGATCCTAGGGACTAAGACATTTACATAATTCAGGAGCCATTATTCTGCCTCCTGCAATACCTTTCTAGCAATTTTTTATACAACACACAACCTATCTCCCCTGTACCACTCCATTATCTTCCAAGAGAAGCCTTTCAGGATGTCCCACACTTTACTAAACACATGATAATTAAAACTTTAAGTGTCCTTGGGACTGCAGAGAATCTCATAAAATGCTTGATGAATAAAAGCAATGTACAGTTGAATAAAAATCAATTCAATAAAATCAACTGCACTTGTAGGAAATTCTCAGCTCATGGGGAGCACTGAACTCTATCAATTAGCTTTGTACCAATAGAAGCAGTGGCTTCTTGATGGGCAAGGCAGGACGACATGACTAACGAGATACTAAATGTCTCATCACTGAAGCATGCCACACGACTTTCTGTCTGGGTCACTGTGGCATCTTAATGACAACAGAGGATTTCAAAAAATCAGACTTTGAGGGGCGGTTGCTCCGCTCCAGCATTGTAGCAATGTTATTAGGAGTTAGTTCTGAAGCTAATGAGACGGTCCTGAGATGGAAATTGAATACAGCAGGACACCAAACTATTATTGAGAGGCTTAGTGGAAGGAGGGAAGAAAAATATCTGAGGCCAAACTGACATGGACTTTAAGGTGGTTTAACATTAAAATGAGTACTAGGAAATTATATAAATACGCTGGAAAGAAAGCCCCTTTGCTTTATTTTAATTGCTTTTTTCCTATTTGTATTTTATTGTACATCTAACTTCCTTTTATTGAATTTTATCTTGCTCAAAGAAACATTTTGACTGTTAGATATGAAATGTTTCCATCAAAACCCATGATGCTGATTCTTGCAGCAAACAGACTTGCCTGCAGCAATGACACTATAGTACAAAGCACATTGTAAAATCTCTTTGGCGCCATGTTCTGATCCTGATTAAACTTATCTTTTCCACTCATTTTATTTTGTGTCAAGATTTACTTAGTAGTCACCAGCATATTTATAATAAGTTTATGGAAGCTTGTTTTCCAAATTACTTTGGGTAAATATTGAAACCTGACCTCACTTGTATTTAAATCTTAAACCTGGTCTACTTCCTGTGATTCTTAGATTTTAAAAAATGGCATTAACATACATACATTCAGTTGTACAAGGCAGATATCCAAAAGTCATCCTTGAAATTGTCCCTTCTCCCACTTCCCAGATATAATCCATCATTATGTTCTGTAGGTTGTAATCTTAAAGTCCTTTTTGGTTCTCTCCATTTTTCATCGTTTCCACTTGTACCAGTCTGGTCCAGGCCACCCTTGTCGGGACTGCAGCGGTGACCTCCCAAATGCTCTGCAGCCCTTCTCCTTATTCGAGCCAGCATGATCTTTACCATTCTGAGGCTTTCCATGACTTGACCCTGAAGACTTGGAAGGGAGGTGGCACCTGCTTGGCAATGCAGTTTCTTCTTGCAGCACTCTCTCTTCTGTTCTTTGAATTGCAAGCACAACGTCATTCAAAAGTGTTTCTCCGATAAGCCAACCTCCCTTCTGCCACAGGTACTTTGCAAGAGTTGTTTCCTCTGCCTTGAAAGCTCTTCCCTCCCTGCCATCTTTATTTCAGCTCCGTCTGTTTTTTCAGGGAAACCTACTCTGGTCTTTCTTACAGGGTGGGGCCCCAACTAGGAACTCCCCTGTTAGACTTTTACATTTGCTTAAATGCTTCTATTATTAATGTCTGCCTCTCTTAAGACAGTAAGCCCCTGAGTGCAGGGACCTGCTCAGTATTTGCTCTCTTTTCTATTGCCTGTGACTAGCACAATATATGGTACATAATTGATGCTGAATAAATATCCACTGTTAGTAAATAACACAATGGTGTCCTTGGTGCAGAAAGGAGGAGCGAGATAAAGAGAATGAAAAAGAGCATATAGCAGGGGTATAGGGAAGAGGAAAGAGCAAAACTCAACAGTGATCTAACACTAGAGTCAGTACAATCACTCTGAGTAATTACTTGAACAACAGTAAAAACAGCATGGGTAGACTTCATGGTATGTTGATGGTGAGGGTCAGGTATAAAAACTTGTACTAGAGAAGCCATGATTGTGTAGGGATGTGTGATTTCGATCTGATAATCAAATGGTTATTTTCTCTTTTAGTTGCTAATTTAAGTCAATTATTCATTTAATGAATTATTAAATTGAATTAGTTTATTTATTTTTAATTACTTTATTGTTGTGCAATTACCGTTGTCTGCATGAATTATAGTTTAAATGCTGACTCTGGTTAACAATTCTTTTTTTTTAAATTGAAATAAAATTGATATATAACATTGTGTTAGTTTTAAGTGTACAAGGGAATAATTTGATATATGTATATATTGCAAAATGATTACAACCATAAATTTACTTAATATCCATCACCACATAGTTACAATTTTTTCTTGTGATGAGGACATTTAAGATCTATTCTCTTAGCAACTTTCAAATACAGCAGGTCCTTGAATAAAGTTGTTTCATTCAACATCAGTTCATTATAACAGTGATTAAGGGAAAAATATCAATTCCCGGCTGGGGCTACTGTCTGTGTGAAGTTTGCATGTTTTCCTCATGTTTCCCTGGGTTTGCTGGGAACTCTGCTTTCCTCTCACATCCCAAAGGTGTTGCAGTCCCGTCCGGCAGGACTGCGTGTTGTTGTGGAACGCTTGTCCTATATCCCCGGACAAGTGACGAACAAATTCACGTGAACTAAGGGAATCCAGTGGAGAAAAAGGGATGCCTGTCCGATCTCTCAAGGATCAAGAGAGAGGGGCCAGATACTTTGCCTCCACAGGCTTTTATTGATATTCTAGGTAGATTACATCAAGGAGGGTCCTCTTTCACTGTGCACAGGTTAGCTTTAGGTGGTTACCATACCAAAAGAAAGAATGTTGCTAATCCCTTCAAGATAAAGGTCATTTGCAAATGTAAAGGGAAAAGGTTGAACTGGTTACACCCAAACTTGAGAGGTTTAGCATAGATTTTGGGAGGTTACTTTAAAGATACGCAGTGCACACATATTTCCTCAATTCAAGGTGAGGGAGTTTTTTAGCAAAAGCAAGTCTCAAAGCGGCCTAGGTGCAATGCAGGCCTGATTCCCTATGGGAGACCTATTCACGGATGTTCTCTGCACGCCATGTGCGTCTGTCTGCGTTCAGAACCAGAGCTGAGGCACAAGATCGCATCACACATGGATAGGTTCCCTATACAAAGGCATGCATGTGGGTTAGTTGGTATATCCATATTGTCCCCATCTGAGTGAGTGTGGTTGTGGGTGAGAGTGCACGCAGCAATGGAAGGGCATCTAGGGTGGGTTCCTGCCTTGTACCCCGAGTCACCCAAAAGGTTTCCAGCCACCTGCAAACTGAACTGGAATAAGCAGATTGGAAAGTAATGATCCTATTTGTTTTTAGTAACCTTTCTTAAATGAATGTACAGTTCACGTTATATCAGTGTTTAATATTTGAAGTATTTTGGGTCTTCCAAAGAACTTTGGTGATGTTATTTGTGACCAGAAATATGCTATAGGAACTTAGCTCTTGTTTATATTGATTAGTATATGGTAGAGATTTTCAACTGGTGTGCTGCAAGAATTTTTAAAATATGCAATACCTGACTATTTAGTCAGAGACACTGATCTCTTTTCCCTTAGATTGTCAAATAAAAAAATGACAACAGCCAACACAACAATAGCCATTTGGTTTGAATGCCCTGTCTTGAACTATAAACATATAGGTTATATAATAGAGTTGCATCTTATTGGATCATTGGATCATGTTGCATCATAAGGTTGGGTCTAATTGGTTAATCTTTGGTAGCAGAAATCCTTATATACGTTTAGGAACCTGATTTTTTACAAAGTAACTTTGGAGCAAAAAGGGTAGGTAGTTATAATTATTATTTTTTGTAAATCAATCAGAATTATACCTATCTTTGTCAAATCAGCAAAAAAATATACTTTTTGGTGTGCTGAAGATTTTTAGTAATTAGTTTATGTGTGCCATGAGATGAAAAAGGTTGAAAATCATTGGCTTATGATATTATTAGCCTTGTTTTACATCATTTTGCTTAAAGTCAGTGTTCAAGAACCTATTGATGACATTAAGTGAGGACTTACTGTGTAGTCGTCTCCTCTTATCTGACCCCCAGTGGATGCCAGAAACCACAGATAGTACTAAACCCTAAGTATACTACTTTTCCTATACATTCATAACTATGATAAAGTTTAATTTATAAATTAGGCACAGTAAGAGATGAGCAACAATAACTAATAAAAGAGAATAATTATAACAGTATATTATAGTAAAAGTTATGAGAATGTGGTCCCTCTCTCTCTCAAAGCACCCTATTGTGCTGTACTCACCCTTCTTGTGATGGTGTGAGATGACACAGTGCCCTTGTGATGAGATGGAGTGAGATGAGAGAGGCAGGCACGGTGAGGTAGCACTAAGCTACCCTAAGGGTTACTTTAACACAAGCACTGCGATTCTGCAACGGTGGATCTGATCATCAAGGTGGCTGCTAAGCGACTAACAGCTGGGGGGCATTTGCACTGGGGTTACCCCAGACAAAGGATGATTCACGTTCTTCGTGGGATGAAGTGGGACACCATGAGATTTCGTCCTTTAGTATGGTATGCAATTTAAAACTTACGAATTGCTTATTTCTGGAATTTTTCATTTACTCTTTTTGGATCGTGATTAATTGTGGGTAACTGAAGCTGGGAAAAGCAAAACCATGAATAAAGGGACCCTCCTGCATACAATACAGTATTGTTAACTATGGACACCACGCCATACGTTACATTCCCAGGATTTATTTATAAGTGGAGGTTTATAGTTTGTACCTTCTGACTGCCTTCACTCGTCTCCACACCTCCTCACCCTGCCATTGCCTTCACCACTGTTCCAATGCAGAAGGTGCAAAACTGCCACTCTCCGGAGCATTTTCTCAATCCGCTGAGATTTTGCTTCCTGGCAATTGTCATCAGTTTGGCTCAAATAAACTAAAAAATTCTTACAGGTTTGGACGTTTCTTTACACAGCATAAACACAGGTTTATGTCATGCTATTTGAAAAACAGAATTTAAAATTGAATGCATATAATAAAAATGATTGAACATACATGGTCTTATTAAATTCTCAGGCTGTCTTTGAGAAGAGTTTCAGTGCCACAATTACGGAAGAAAAAAAATGTAACTAATTTCTACGTGTTCATACTTTCAATAAGTAACAGACCCCAAGCCTGTTGCAGCACCCACCTATCTTTCCATTTGCAATTGATGCAGTCACTCATCTTTTTTGTGCCCGGAGGCTTGCTGCATTCCTGCTTCATATATTCAAAGAATCGGCAGCCCTACTCAAAAAAGGAATTAGCTTCATAAGTTTATGGGATCACAGGTTTTTCTTCCTCACCTTTCAAATTTTTTTTCAACGTAGCTATTTTATAAAGCAAACACTGAAAATGCAGTACAGATGAAGGACCAATGCCCCCTATCTTCATTCAGCAACCTGGGAAACTCAAACTCTGGGGACCCGCTTACTTTGCAAAGGCTGGCGACAGTAGGGCCTCCAGGAGGTGGGGCTGAAGTCGCAAAGAAAAGAACTCGGGAAAACCCGCCGCGCTGCTTTACGGCACTCGCTCCGCCCCCTCCAGGTGCGGGAGGCTCAAGCCGGCCAACATGGTCGCCGCCTGCTCTTTTGGCAGGGGTGTGACTGCCCTGGCAGGCTTGTTGCTCTTGCCCTTCGGCAGCTTGACCACTAAGCAGACCGAGGTAGGAGCCAGCCCTCGGCGCGACCGGGCCCTGGGAGGACAGCTTTCTTGTGGCCGTGGGCGCCCGGCAGACGTCCGATACACCGAAGCGGAGGGGAGCCTCCCGGCGTCGTTAGCCTCTTCCTAGGTCGACTTGGACTGTGGGGAGGGTGTCACAGGGGACGGGGTAGGACTCTGTCGGTCTCTTTCAGCCTTTTAAAACGGCGAATTAAAAGAATCAAATTCTGGGGACGAGGGAGGACCTGAGCCTTTGCGCCGACGAGTGCGTAGCCCCCTAGCAGGTGAAACGTGAGCGCACAGGGCAGCACTTACTTTCTGCTGCTGAGCTGTAGCTCTCCCCTTTGATAGGAGTCAGGTGCGTACCGTGTTTTAGTTTTGGCTCACAGGGCGTTCTTTCTGGGCTTTCCTAAAGCTTTTACTATCCCCTGCACTCTGATAAGACCTCAGTCCTGTTCTCCAGTCTGGATTTCTAGCATCATTTTCAGGCCTGCCTTTCGAGCTGGTTAAGGGGCCTGTGTAGTCCAGACGTTTGAAAAATCTGTGTCCAAAGTTTTATCTTCTGCCTACCCCATTTCCTATGGGTTGCTCCTAAGGCTAGAAATCTGCGGTTTTAAAAATAAAACCCTCTCTCTGTCCCACTTTTGAATGAAAACTAAATTCTGTGTTCTGAACTTTTAAAATTGCTTTTACCTATTTAATTCCACTGGTTTAATGGAGGCCTGGCCATTTCTTGCCTAGGCTACTGCAGTTTATCTTGTTTCCCCCAGGCTTCCAAACTCCTTCACTTAGAGGCTAGGTTAGTCTTCATAAAATGTAAATATGATCAGGTTATTCTTCTGATTGAATCCTTTCAGTGCTTTCCCATTGCATACAGAATAAAAACATCATGCTCTGCTTTTCCAGTCTTCATACTGGATAGAGCCCATCCTGCCCATAGATCAGTGGGCTTCAAGTTTTAAATGCAATCTCCACCAGTTTAAAAGGATATTGAGCATGGATTCTCTCTATATTCATGAGTTATTGCTAATTTATATATTCAATGTTGAAGCATATTTTTGAGATAATATAAATATGAATGGAAGTCTATTTTCCTCCTTTATTCTGGTGGGTTATCTTGTGTACTTCATTTTGGATACCATCACCTGTCCCTGTCCTCCCTTTTTTGATTGTTACTGTGTTTTTTCACATTACCATGTTTTATACCTCCTGTTTCTTCTGCCCGTTTACTAAGATGTAGTAAAAGCATAACCTCTGTAGAACCTTTCCCTATCCCTTTGATTTTACTGTTGTAATTTGTACATTAAGCCAGTAAGTAGTATGGCACTCATTGATTATAACCCATGTGTGGTTTTTATTATCTATTATTCCATCATTTTTCACTTGGATGCAATAGCTTCCTAATTAGTCCATGTCAAGTCATTCTTTCTTTCTTTCTGAAAGCCGAAGCTAGAGTAACTGAAAAATGCAAATCTGATCATGTCACTTATGTACATCTTACTATTGCTCTCAGAACAAAGAACGCAATCTGGACTATGACCCATACACAAGGCTCTGCATACTTTGGCCCCTGCCTACACCTTCAGTTGTCTCTCTTTCAAACTTCTACCTATGCCAATCTTTCAGTTTCTCAAAATCGTTAAGCCCTATCTGCCATTAGGGCCCATGTTTCCTGTGTCTGGAACTATCTTTCGTCTTCATCTTTCAGATCTTAATCCAATTGTCATTCCTTTAGGGAAACCTTCCCTAACACTCTACCCATCCCCCCCCCCCCCAAATCAGGTCATTTCCCCCTGTTATACTCTTTCATAATACTGTGTATCTTACTTACCTTTATAGAGCTAATAGGTTGTCGTTATCTGCTTAATGTGTCTAGCAAGTTGGATAATAGCCTCTTTGGAGGCAAGTACTAGGATTGTTTTGGCCTGTCCTATTCTGAGCACTCCGGACAGTGACTGGCACAGGGGACCCAATGAAGTGATGAATGAATGAATGTTACATTGTCGTGTAATGTATTTGCACGCTTGTGTTCTTTATTGCACTCTGGGATTCTTGAGAGAAAGCAGCAAGCTTTTCAATCCCTGTATGATACATGGTATCTGGCACATAAGAGGTACCAGATACCAACTGTGTGTAGAATGAATGAATAACTTCACAGTGCCTATATTGTCTAATCAATCACAAGAGTTTTGCCATCTCAAATTTTTCAGTAAAGTACCAATGATGTAAGAATTTTGAAGAGCTAGAAGGGACGTTCAGCTCTCATTTTCCACATGAGGAAAGTCGAGTTTAAAGAGGTAAATGACTTAACCCAGTCTTGCAGCCAGGTGAGGGATATAACCTGGGCTAAAACCCAAATCTTCAAATTTCTAAACCAATACTTTACCCACTATCTTATATTGCTTTTTTTTAAAGCATCTAGGTAGCTGTTGAAAAAGGTTAAAAAGAATGTGTGTATGTTTATATGCATGACATACACATTTGAGGGGATTTTTAATTTCACTCTCCCTGAAATCTTATGGCCAGCTAAAAAGAAAAGAGCTAACTTTGGTATGCAATGACTAGGTTCCAGTCACCATTTCTACATTCTGTGAGTCAGGTAACGTTACCGTTTTATAGGTGAGGAAGTGGAGGCACAGAGAACTAATGCAGCTTTCCTAAGTTTATACAGATAGTGAGTAGTTGGGCCCAGATTCGAATGTGACTGGTCTAGTAAATTAATACTGCTTAAGAACAGATCTGAGGTCATTATGGTTTGTATTCATTATTATTGTAGTATATAATAAAAAATCATGTTAATTAGGTACCCGGATGCCGAGGTTTTTAATGTTCCATGCCAGCAAATATAATTCAGACTCTCTTTAGCCATATTAATGAAATGGTACATGGCAGTATGCTAGATAATGTACTCAATCAAATATATTGGTGAGTTTAAATGAAAAAATTGGGAGCATCCCACAGAGTATGAATAAATATTGAATGAAATTTCAGCTGGAATGGTATTATTATGTATAGAATCAAGATAATAAGTCATTCACAATTTGAAGATTGAATGGAAAATTAGAAGCATGTAAGGAAGGGATGACTGGGACAAATTGTTTAAAAATAAACAGACCCTCCCCCAAGAAATGCCCCCTAACAAAAAATAAAGCTCTTTATCGGTTCTTTGTGAGATCAAAAACTAGAATGTTTACAACCCTGCATGATGATGACTTCCTGCTGTTACAACTGTAGAAACCCCGTGAATCTCACCTGTTCTTTACCAGTCTTTATTCTGGGAAACGTGGCCTCTTCTGATCTTTTGTTGTTCTTTGACTGTTAGGATCAAGCAGAACAGTTCTTCAGAAGCGGCCACACAAACAACTGGGCTGTTTTGGTAAGTATATTCTGTAAAGGTGTGCCGTGCTCTTCACCATAGACATGTGTCTGAGAAATTTTTGTGTGAATCAACTTTTTGAAAATAAAATTTATTTATTTTACACTAGAAATTCTTTGATTTGCTATATTTTAGAATGACCATATCAACTAGTAATATTCATTGCCTTCATATATCTGTCAAGTGGTAATGTGTTAATAACTATAACAATAAGTTAGGGTTGCTATTTTTAAAGGAAGCATTATGTACAATGAAGAGTTATTTTAATGATAGAAACTAGTAGTTGTATTTCTTATTTAATATTAGTTTATAGATACTCTCTACTTAGGCTATTTTATGTTTATTAAAGATTTTTTTCTCTTTATGAAAGTATATGATCATTGTAGAAAATTCAAATTATACAGAAAAGCTTAGAAGGCAAGATTAATTTTATTTTATGTGAATTTCGCCTCAATTGAAAAGAGACAGGAAAAATATCTTCAAGTCCCACATGCCAGAATCAACATTTTGGTGAATATTCTTCTCTCTCCATATAGAAGCATAAAGATAGAAGATTTTGTGTAACTGGGGTCATATTATTATACCTGCTGTTTACAACCACACAGCAGTATATCTTGGGGAATCTTTCCCTGCCAGTAGACATGGAGATATATTATCTTTTCCAAAGCCTATATTGTTTTCTTTTTTATGAGTGTATCATAATTTCTAGTTCATGGGCATTTCGATTCTAAATTTTTCATTGTTTTAAACAGGGCTGTGTTGAACATCCTCATGCACACGTCTTTGTGACCTTGCCCGATTTTCTCTTTAGGATAAACTCGTAGGCATAAGGCAGAGACGTCACGGAGCACAATAGCCCTCTGAAAATGCCGTACCTCTTTTTGTACTCTCAGGTCAACTGTGCATTACTAATTTTTATCTTTTTGATCACTGGGCAACAAATTAAACTTTGTTTTAATCTGCATTATTTTGATTCTTAGTAAATTTTGCTTATTGGCTTTTTTTTTTTGGCCTTTTTGTTGTTGTTGTTGTTGTTGGTTGTGTCAATTATCTTTAACTTACCTGGATTCATAAATTTGTATTTTTAATTTCCCAAACAGAATACATGTAAACGTTTTGCTTTTCTTGGGGTTGGAAAGTATTTGGGTAATAGTTTTGTTATTGGAGAGTCATTTAATGATATTTACATGATTAGAAGACACGGTAAGTTTGACTTAATGAAAAAAATGTATGAAAGGGTCCACCAGAAGAAAGGATAAGGAAATACTGGGGAAAGAAAGGAAGCCGATTTTTGTGAAGAAGGAAGGGAGCAAGGAATGTGTAGCATTTCCAAACCAGTAACTGTTGTTGAAAAGGGAGGGAAATTGGGAAAACGAAGAATACAGTGGGAATGTGAAGGAAGTAGGTACAGGAATTCAAGCAACTTGCCTCAGTCTCTGTTGCCTCTTTTGGAATGGATTCTCAAGAGGGCTGACTTTTGAGGCATGGCATTAGATTTTTCTAGTACCTTTGATATCATTTTTAGGAATGTTTCTTTATTTTTTTGGAATGCCATTTTGTGTCACTTTAGAACTTGAATTTACTATATCAATATAAAAATAATTGCAGAACATTCTACTAGTGAGTTTTTTAAGTGTAAGGCTAGTG
>VMDR010026919.1:0-13799 GCA_007922815.1 Macrotus californicus
TCAGCAAGAAGGCATGTTCTTTTCTGGATTTTAAAAATCAAGTCACACTTTTAAATGTCAGAGTCATACTCTCTTACCAGAATTAATCACAGTAACATGAGAACGTGGCCAGACTGGGAAACAGCTACAATAAATCATATCCATTTATCTGTAACATGCTCTGCATCTTAAAGATTGAAGTCCATTTGCCTTAATAGTTAAGGGTATATTTTTAAACCTCTTTTGATAGAGGTTTTCTTCCTCTAGTTGTATGGGATAGCGCCATAAATTTTTGATGATGCTCTCACTGTAAACTGTACTAAATCTAATACCGTTAAGTAATCTAAAATGTTAATGAGCAGGACAAAAAGGCTTCCTTATGGGGAGGAAACGGTCTTTACTTTGAATCCAAGGCAGTGGGATACTACTACATTGCTTGTGAAAGATTGAAGTGCATAATCTGTCTAAATGTTACCTTCTCCCTGAAGGCCCTTTAAAGAGAGAAATGATCAATTAAGACCGGAGGTATCCCCAAAATGTTAAGAACTGAGTATTTGATTTAGTTCCAGATGATAGATGGGGGTGATCAGTGAGTCATGCCTTTGAGAAATTTGACTTCTGGGTAAAGAAATTTTTGTATGACTTATCATATGGCCACGAACCATGGTCAAGATCATGGTTTTTAGAGACTCCGCTTTGTTTATGCGGTATCTTTATCCACTCGTTGGTCCATGGTAGGATAGCTATTCTACATGGTTTCTTACTTAGGGAGACTTTTGCTCATTTCCAGCTTTTAACTCACTTTCTCCCCCTCCCATTTTGGATTCAATAAAATTATGTGCAGCCACTCTATGTATGCTGACTCATGCCATATCACTGTCATGAATTAGTTACTAAGACTAGCTGGATGCATTTCTCAGAGAATATAAGTGGGGGTCAGGGGTTATAGAAAACTCTTGGTCCCTTTGCAAAGGGATCCACTATCAAGTATTAGCTTGAGGACAGGAGCAGACCCCATGCTTCTTTGTTTCCCTCGTAGGCCAGGCTTTACATACGCTGGTCACTCAGCACATGCTCACATTGAATGAGGCTCTTTGAGGTGGCAAAGAAGATATCCATTCTGCTCATACTTCAGTGTCAAATTCTAACAATGACTACAGATCTATTGGGCCAGGGGCCTATAAAGGGTCAGGTAATAAATGTTTTAATTTTTGTGGGGCATACAGACTGTCAAAACCACTCAGCTTGGCCATACATAATATGTAAACAAACGGGTGTGGTTATGTTCCAATAAAACTTTATTTACAACAAGAAGTGGCGGGCAGGATCTGGTCTCAGGGCCAGAGTTGTCTGACCCCTGCCTAAGGCTATAACATACCAGACCCTTCCTTGCAGTTCTTCCAGATGCTCTGTCACAGCAACGCTCTCTAAAGGCAAGTGTTAGAGCAGGTCTCATGGTGAAAATGATGTGATTTCAAAATCATGGAGAGCACAGGTGGCAAACACAGGTCTGTGGGCGGAATCCGGCCCTCCACCTTGTTTTATCTGGCCCAGCACCTTGTTTCTACCTGATGGCAGCACCAAGCTCTCGCTTAACAGTTCAGGAGTAGTTACACTTATACAGTCCTAAATTACATTCAGCCCTTTGAAGGCAACTGTGAGGCTGATGTGGCCCCCGGTGAAAATGAGTTTGACACCCCTGATGTAGAGAAATACTGGAGTGCCAGTTAGAAAGGAAATTGTAGTTCTGTTTCGAAACAGTAAGGACTTCTATGCTGACAGTGAAAATTATTGAATATTCCTGTGGAGAATTTAAGTTGCCTAAAGCAGTCACTTGGACATGGGTTTTTCTCAAACTAATGAAACTGACTGGCGCAGAATTGGGAAGGGATAGAGGAAAGACACATTTCATGGTGGTGCAGTCACTGGCTAAGAAGGGTTGCTCCCAGCTGTTCGTAAAAGGAAAAACCATTTTATCATTGTTGAAAAGATAGAGAGATAGGAAAAAAGATGATTGATAGGTAGTGACCCAACATTTTTTTAAAGGCTGTGTCAGCTAAGTGATATTAACATCTAATTTTTTCATATATTTTCTGGAGGAAAATTTAGTTGACCAATGAATGAAAACATAATATAGTAGCTGTCAGTATTAACACAATAAATGGTGGGCATCTCCATCCCTGTGTGCAGTCAGCATACTTTTGTGTCTTGCGGAGATGAGCCTTACAGGGAAAAACCAGCAGAGCTGATGCCATTAATCATGTTGTGAATTGGAAAAGTAGAAGATTGTGGGCTCTGGATTCAGACAAATGCAGGTCTGAATCTTGCTGCTCTGCATCTTAGTAGACAGGTGATGTTGGGTGGAGTAATTAGCTTCTCAGCCTCAGGTTCCTCCTCTGTAAAGCAGGAATAACAATGGGATCAATGTCACAGGGCTGTTGTTAAGATTAAGTGAGATACTGCATAGAAACTATTAGCCCAGGGCCTGGCCCATAGCAGTTACTCAACAACCAATAGTGATTATGATTACTGATTAGAAAATCCGAATGCTGCTGCTAGGTCTATGGATGATTCCCTGTGTGACCTTGGGTGAGTCATTCCTCTTACTGGGACTCTTCTGTATAAGGAGGAGCTAGGACATCCCTAAAGTGCTTTCGGAAGTCTATAGCTTCTAAAATAACTTGAACTGAAGTGCCTGCTGCTCCTCAGCTGAGGTGAAACTAAACCATGAATGGGAGCACTGCTATTGAGTGATGGTTTCTGCCAAGCATGAGGGTGCCCAGGGCGGCCCCAGTGGGCCTGCAGGACTCAACATGTGCAGTAAGGATCCACGGGCCTTTCCAGGGTCTTCTGTCCATTGGTGTGTGCTCGTGCATTTTTCTTTTATATTTATCTTCTTTTAACTCAGATAGATTTGGAAAGACTGGAGCTAAGCCATGAGGCAGCCTTAGAAATATTAATTGAAGAGAGGATACCAAGCAAAATAAGATTTTCCCTCTTGTGGCTCAGAAACCAGAAGTGATCGCAGCTTCTGTAAATGCAGGGACTTTGGACTAGAGTCTGCGTTTACAAACTGTGTGATCTTGACCAAGCCAGTTATCCTGACACAGCAATTATAAAACAGGAAAAACAATCCCTACTTCATAGGGTTATTGCAAGGGTTCACTGTAATTACTTTTATGCAAATCAGTTAGCATAGTACCAGACCATGGTTCCTGGATTCTAAGACACATTTTCGCATTGGAACGTGCCTCACAATTGATGTACCTAACAGTATTTCCATTTTTTTTACATTTTTTTCCCTGAAAGATGTTAATAAATTGATGGCACCCTAGAATCAAGAAAATTTTGCAGTAAAAAATCAATAAAATTAGCTTTTATCATTATAACCTCTATGATGATTTTTTTGCCTCAATTCTGTTCATATAAACAGTGTTGTACTTTTGATTTGGGGCACTAATATAATAAGGTCAAAAAGATAGGAAACATAGCCAATCACAAATGCAGATTTAATAACGTTAGCTTATACAGGTATTAATAATTTTCTCACACTGATTGTCATTGGATGGCTCCTAGTTAAAGAACAAATCATTTGTCCCTCTAGCTGCACCTGAGCAAAGGCACGTTTTCAACAAATGCCATTCATTCTTCATCTTATCAGTACAATACCTTACAGTACGTAAACTTTTATCACTCGTTTGTTTGCATGTTGTTAAATACAAAAGTCTCATTTGCATGCAGTCTAATTGATTTCACTTTTCAGTTGGCCACATGACATAAAATAGACTTCCTATCTCTTTACCGATCAAATCTCGTGTCTCAAAAAACAAATTAGTGATACTGCTCTAGCTTGGTTATCTTTCTTGACCTACGGTCACAAACACATCACTTTCTAAGTATTCTCCTGATGTGACTATCTATATCCACTAATTCCTCAGAAGCCTATACTTGGGAACTTCATTTACGCATTAACTGACTTTAAATGCATTGTTACCACCATCTGGAATTTTGCACCTTAGTGGTAATGTCAGCCTGTCTTGCTGCTGTTTGTTAATATCCGTGATGTTACAATGTGCAGCTTTACATCAGGGCAGGAGGTGAAACCGAAAGCCACATAAATTAACTGCTGATGTCGTGTTAGCACAGGTCTTGCCCCTTGACTCCTTCTGTCCCCTGTTTCTAATTCCCAAAACGCTGGAAGCAAGTGTTTCTTAATCTTCACAGTAGAAATTGATTTTTAATGAATTTTAATTGTCCTTTTTTATGGAACGTTTGTTGACGAGAGCATGAGAATCATCTTTACATTTTTTAAATATTGGCATGTTGAAAGTAGAAATAGTCTGGGAGGAAGATATGTAGCTGGACTTAAATTGACATGATTCATGCAAATTGTCAGCCAAGAAGGAAAGCAAGTCTTCGAAAAGACAGAGGAGCACTGTTACTGAGGATCCCACTCTCGGTAACAGTGGATCTCAGAATCTGAGTTCTGGGCCTCCCACTCACCAGATACCTCTGTAGCCCTCACGTCTCCTCATTTTATCGTGAGGATGATAATAGTGTGATGTTCAGGTAAATAGTATGATATTTAAGGTAAAATACAGCTGTCCCCCTGGGTGTGGTTTTGCTTTCCGTGGTTTCATTTACCCACAGTCAACTGTGGTCTGAAAATATTAAATGGAAAATTTCAGAAATAAACAAATTACAAGTTTTAAATTGGTGCAGCTTCTGGTGGGAATGTAAATTGATGCAGCCTTTATAGAAAACAGCATGAAGGTTCCTCAAAAAATTAAGAGTCGAACTATACCATATGACCCAGCAGCCTCTCTTCTAGGTATCGATCTACCTGAGAATTTTGAAAAGACTTATTGGTAAAAATACATGTACCCCTATATTCACTGCAGCATTATTCAAGATAGGCAAGACATGAAAACAACCTAAGTGTCTTTAAGCCAATGATGAGCTCTTTCTCTTAAATCAGGAGAAGAATGGAAACAAATCCCATATAACCAAAGAAACCACCTTCTGTGGTATGAAATAATGGTTAGTGTAAACGTGTAGTTTTGTGTCAACTTTTTTTCTTTACAAAGAAAATTATCCCAGATACAAAGAGTTATGCCAACAGTCCAAGAAAGGAGGCACTGAGATATAAGACCATTCCTTATCAGTATAAAAGTAGGTGACCCGTACACAGTTGACAGGAACTCCATCTTACACATGAAGGGACTGCGGTCCAGGGGGAGTAGGTAATGTTCTCGGGATCCCAATTTGCTAATGACAGATGGGATGGACAAGTTCTTTTCACTCTAGGTCAGTGGGCTCTCCACAAGGGTGCTCCACTGATGTTTATTTAC
This sequence comes from Macrotus californicus, assembly GCA_007922815.1. Taxonomy (NCBI): domain Eukaryota; kingdom Metazoa; phylum Chordata; class Mammalia; order Chiroptera; family Phyllostomidae; genus Macrotus; species Macrotus californicus. The sequence continues at coordinate 5,331 of VMDR010026919.1, forward strand.
ACCGGAAAGCATAGGTATCAGCTACCTTTGGGGGTAACACGGAAGCATGAAAAGGTGTTTAATTAGAGTGAAGTGACGAGGAGTGTCTGGCAGGGCCAAACCGGGGCAGCTGTCCACCACCACTGTGTCATACTAGGAAGAGTTTGCACGGCAGCGATAATGATGGGAGAGAGGCTAGTTCACGCACATGGCACAAGATAGCATCCCAGAAATATAGACAAGGAACTGTACTGTTTATTTCCCTGGCATGCCCAGCATATGGTCTGTTTTGCATTAACAGTATTACTAGAGTTAACTCCAAAGACACAAGGTGATGAAAAACAGATGGTCCAGCCCTCACTATGTTCTAGACACATTCCCTCAGGATTTCCTTATAACATAAGGATTAAGAAGTAAGATACAGAATGTCTATATACATTATTGTAAATCAGTGCCTTTAAACTCGTTTTACCTGTTGAAATATAAAATACCCAGGGGCCCTTGGAGTTACTGCACTACCAGCCAGCGTCTTTCACAGTCTCCGTACCCGTCCACCCGGGCAGTTCTGCACAGCGGGCTGGGCGACAACATTAGCTGCTCACCTGCAGCTCAGCAGACCACAGCTCGACAGTGTCCTGCCCCGAGGAGATTCACTTTCAATTATTATAGCGATAATGACTTTTTAAAATGGATGTCCATTCAAAAGCCTTTAATAAAACAACAATTCCATCGTTCACTTACTTTCTGCTGCTAGACTCTCCAGTAAGCAGTGGTTTCAGAGACACTCTGAGTGTGGGCCCAGGGATGAGCAGTGAACTTTTAGGAACTTGTAGACAGTGCTGAGTTATGCAGAATGCCCTTTTCTCCTTCAAGGAATAGTTACTAAGCACATCGGGCAATGAACTTGCATAAGGGGACAGCAGTTCAAATGAGGCATGGTTGGTTCCTGCTTTCTTAGAGGCTTTTTCGAGTGGAGCAGGCAGACAAGCAACAGCCTGGAAAGGGCTATTCTGGGGGAGTCTGTGCAGATTTTCTGTGAGAAAACAGAGCATCCATGATTGGGACCATCTGGAGAAGCCCTCCACCAGGTACGTAAGAAAGACTTTGTTAAGTTCTGAAGATCACCTGTCTGTGGGAAACCCTTTGGAGCGTGATAAGCTGCTGCGTGCATGGTACTCAAGGTGAAGATCCTAGGACTGTGGGCAAAGACTGGGCTGTAGATGTGGGGACACCACAAGTGACTACATTAAGGAGTCAGGAGGAAAAAAAGTCACGGTCACAGAATTTGAGGGTTTGACAGTTTGGCCTTAAGGTCCCACCTAGTCTGAGGATGGATGGGTTTTATTTTTAAAGTAGTTGTCAACTTTTTCTGCTGGTGAGATTTCACATAAAAATCCAGACGTCTGGCCTTGAAAAGCTGGAGGAGCTGTTTCCCATGGGGTAGCAGTGAGGGGAAGCTGTACCGCGGTGGTCGCCATGGTCGGAACGTCACAGGAGTTGCTTCTCTCTCGTCTCCTCCCTTCCTAGTCTTTATCGTCTGACTCTGAATCTGCGTCACCCTTGACCCCTTAAGATTCCTGGTTAGTTTCAATAACATGCTAATGTAGGTACTGCTGTGGAGGGATTTGCAGGTCTGATTGCCCCTCGATCTCCAGAAACAGAGGTGACCTAGGTGGGCCTGATCTACCCGCCTGAGCCGGAGAAGGAATCGAGGTGCCCTTGCTGCAGCACAGACTGAGGGGAACGGCGAGCGAGAGAGAGTGTAGGTGGTCTGTAGGAGCAGAGGTCAGACTCGAGCTGACGGTCAGTCAGAATAACAGGGACCTCAGTCATAAGGAACCAGCTCCTGCCTACAGCCTGAATGCTCTTAGAAGTAGGTGCTTCCCTAGAACCTTCAGATAAGAGCCCAGCCAGCCTACACCTGGATTTGGGCCTGGGAATAGAAACCTTGAGCAGAGTCCAGCCAAACCCACCCGGACCCTGGCCAGCAGAACTGTAAGAGCTGTAGGAAAAATGGATTTTGTTTATACCACTAAATGTGTGATAACTGGTTATGCAGCAATAAGAAATGAATGCATGGACTTTGGAATCAGACAAATATGGGTTTGCATCCAGAATCTGCCACTCGCTATCTGGATATCCTAGGGAAAGTTCCTTAAACTTCTTTCCTCATCAGTAAAATGCAGATATGAATATACTCACCCCATAACGTTGTTGTGAGTATTAACTGAGGTTACTCATTGTGGAACAATTAGCCTGGCACATAGTAAGTGCTCAATATATATTAGCTCCCAATAAACATTTCAGTTTTCTGAGTATCTTCAATAAGAGCAGAATTTTAAAAAAATTCTTAAAAGGCAAATCATCCAAGCGGAGAAGATGCCAAATTGTTTGCGTGTTGTCAGAGACCAAACCTGTTCATTACAATACTTTGTCACTGTTTGCCTGTTGTGGGATTATTATTACTATTTTTGCCACGGAGACCCTAAGATCATGCACCACCAGCCCATTCATTGCAGGATGAAAAATCCATACTTAAAGAAAGGCAGAAAACTTGGGTTCATGTTCCCAGGCTTGTGAATAGTCAAGAGACCTTAGGAGTCTTCTTCCATTTTTCTGGGCTTCATTGCTCTCATCTGTACGATGAGTGCAGGCTTGCTAAGGTCCCCAGGAGCCTCCTTACTCTCCTCTCTTGAAAAGTTACAAATGAAAAAAAAGTGCTGCCTGTGTCTTTGAAAGCTGCTCTGGGGCACGGAGGTGAGGACTCAAGTCTTTGTTTTCACTGGTGGTCATCACCTTCTCCTTTACTCACCCTTCTCTAGGGTTTTGAGAGCTGCAGAGAGCCGTGGTGAATGACAGAGCAATCCAGCTTTCAAAAAGACTTCTAGAATCTGCCAAACATTCATTAAGTGAGCTTCTCATTAACCTGTACACCGTAAAAATTACTTCCAGAATTAGAAGAGAATTAAGGCAAGATTATTATTAATATCTGCATCTTGTTACTTGGTATTCTTCATACATTATGAAATCCATCTTTGCAATTATCAGTCCTCAGTAAGCCTTACCAGGTATTATTTCAGCTGAAGCACAGTGATGAAAAATGCCAAGTCTGCACTGGGGAGAAGTTTTGTAGATGAAAACATTGGCATTTGGGACCATTTATGCTGCTTTCTAATTCTGAATGATTGCTGGTGTTTATGTTGATTCAGCAAAGCCCTTTGGAGACTTGTTTGAAAAGGCACATGTTCCCTGAGTAGGGAGGAGAAGCCACTCTGCTTGCTCTCCGGGACAAAAGGAGGAGCAGAGAAGAGGTCATAAGTGACCTCAACTTTCTGCCTCATGTAACCTACCATGGAGTTTATTCATAAATAACCTACAGAGGAGATGGGAAACAGCTTTGTTTTCAAAACTGCTACTGGCTGTGTACCCTTGGGCAAGTTATTTGAACTCTCTGGGCCTCCCGTGAGTGTGAAGTGAAAGAGTAGACTTTCCCACTAATTATTTCTTTTCAATATTTCCTCCTCATTGCTAGGACGTAAGAAAATTCACCTATATTATTTTTCTAAATGTAAATGGATCCCACTTGTCATGGTTGACAACTTCTATCAGCCAGTATTGGGGTACAGGGTGGCACACCCAACACTCAGCAGTCCTACGGGGCTAATTCAGTCTGGGGAATTTGGAGAAGGGCCTCTGCTGTTCAGTCCATTTTGGTGCCACCAAGCTGTCATTGGCCTCATGGACCATTTCAAAGTGAGTCGCTCCTCTACTCAGGGCATCCATGCTGTCAGCCTGACTGGCTCCCAGAGCTTGCAACATGGCACCCCACCTCACAGAACAGGGGCTCAAGACCCCGGCAGCCTTGTCCTGCCCCTGCCCTGCCTCTCCCCATGCATGATTGTGATTTCTGTCACTCCACATCCCCGCCCACTTCAGATCTCTGAGAACCCGCCTCTCTCCTCTGCTCATACTACTTTTCCCTCCTCCAACCTTGCGGACTTTTCACCTCGGGTTAAGCAGCTCCAGATTTCAGTAAGCCTAGGTTAGGGACCACAGTGGACTTGAGCATCTTGACAAGTGCAGCAAGCACTCAGCCTTGGGGAACTCAAGATGAACTGGGAAGGGCTGTGGTGAATGAAGTAGTGAACACATGTTCATCTAAAGGAGAAAGTTGCTACTCAGTTTCAGGTGAGTTATGGCACATGGAAAAAAACTAGACTTTCCAATGTTTCAGAGAATCAGAAATCTAGATTTTTTTTTACCAGGTGAAATTTCCTGAATTTAAAATGTTGGTGCAATTGAAAAATAAAAAGACCAAACAGGCCACATCTGAAGATAGGCGGTTCATGACAGTATTAGTCTGCTGGGGCTGCCATAACACAGTGCCACTGCTGGATGGCTGAAACAGCAGGAATTGCTTGTCTCACAGTCCCTGTTGGTAGGGTTGGTGTTTCTGGAGGCTGTGAGGGAAGGAGCTCTTCCGGGCCTCTCTCCTTGCCTTGTCGGGGTAGCCTTCATATTCCCTGTATCTTTCCATCATCTGCCCTCTCTGTATGTCTGTCCAAATGTCCATGTTTTATAAGGACACAAGTCACCCTGGACCAGAGTCTACCCAAATGACCTCATCTGAACTTCACTAATTACATCTGTCAATTCCAAATAAGGTTGCATTCTGAGGAATTGGGGGGTTGGAACTACAATATATGACTTGTGGAGGGATGTAATTTAACCTATAACAGTGGTCTCAACCAAGACTTTTAGAAAACAAGTTACTTCTCTTTATCAACATAAGACTCAATCTTCAGTGCACAGAGGATTCATTGATGGTGGGGAGGGGGTTGGAGAATGATCAAGAGGAAGGCAAACATCATGCATTCTCTTCAGAAGAGCAGCCACAATCCATTTCTCATTCAGATTATCTACTTGGCATGGCATCTAGCACATATTAGATTCTCCATAAATATTTGTTGAATTCGGATGAGTTGAAGTTGGTCAGAATCGGACAGAGAAAAAAAGGCGAGGAGGAGATGCCGAGGTGAAAAGAGGTATTTAAAGGTGCTCCTGGCAAGAGCTGAAGGAAGTCCATTCTTTACGGTAGGACAGGAGCTCAGCCAGTTGGACATCCAGTATATCTGCTCTGGATCGGGTGTTTTCCTGGCTTAGAGGAAAAATAGAATAGACTCTAACAGAATGTAACAGGCTCTAACCTAGACAGAATTTGGGGCCAGGGAGGTTGGAAGGTTCAGTTTGCCCACATTGAACAAAGCAGTGAATCATATAATTCACAATGAATTGTTAGCGCTATAACCCTGCATGCTCCTTTCATTCTCTTTTTGTCTCCCAATGTTTGCTTATTGAAAGCTTGGCAGAGTAGGCCATTTCTCCTTCTCTGGCAATGAATGCATGGACTTTGGAGACAAACCGATGCCCATCTGCCCTCTCCCCTTATTCGCTCTGTGCCCTTGGCCAAGATGGCAAGCTTCTCTGAGTCTCAAAGTCCTCATTTGTAAAGGATAAGTTGTGCAGATAGTAGGGTCACTCCAATTGGATCCTAGTCCTCATCACAGGACAGAATGACAGCACTTCACTCCTATTTAGAGAAATCTTCCTTTAGCACTTTTTCAATCGATTTATTGATTTTGTTTTTTTCCCCAAGTTTATTTCATATTATGAAGTATGTTCAGTTATCAACCTATACTGGCTTTAGTACAAAAGAAGAACAAAGCAGTTTATTTGCTGATGCAACTGGGAAGCCAAGCATGGTTGTTCCCAGGAGCTCAGATAATATCATCAGAGTTCTGTCTTCCACTTTCCATCTCTCAGCTCAGACTCTATTTGGTGTTATTCTCAGAAGACTCTTTTTTGTAGTGGGGAAAGAATTATCAATAAATAGTTCCATGCTCACAAAAATCTTACAGCTTTGAATTTAGAACAAGAGATAAAAATCCCCATTTATGGCTACAGAATTAAAAAATAAAGTCCAGAAGACTTTGACTGATGGAGTTGAACCACATGCCCTTCCCTGAACTCATCACTGTGTCCCAGAGGTGGCAGTATCCTGACTGGCTAAGCCTGAAATGCAAGCCAGGAGCGGGAGGAAGTGGCTAGCTCTTGACTCCTACATGTGTGGAGTGGATAAGGAATGATTCCTCCAAAGAAAGGAATGGTGGGAGATGGGAATATAGCCTCTGTAGTGGACAAAGGTCATTGGCTTGATTTGAGTTATTTATGAGATCTTTTAATTTTTTAGCCAGTAGTTATTTCAGGCTTCTAAGTAAGTATGATCACAAAAATTGATATTTTTGCTGGTTGTACATAGAAGACTGGAGAAAGTTACAAGCTCCAAAAGTGAATAACTATGTTTTGCTTAAAACAAATGGTTCATGCATGTATACATACCACACACAGCACACACATGTGACCTACCATTGGGATTTTATTCATGAAGAACCCACAGAGGAGATGGGAAACAAGCTTTGTTTTCAAAACTGGCTGTGTAGCCTTGGGCAAGCTTGACCTCTCTGAGCCTTATCTGTAAAGTGGGTATGAAGTAAAGGTGTAGACTCTCCCACCAATTACCTAAGGCTTTCACTGTGTATGTCATTACATCCACATACTTTAAGGTGGCATTCATGACTCTTCCGAAGACGTTATAAAGTATGGCCCCATATAGTTTGGGTTCAGAGGGACATGGGAGCTAGCGTCCTTCCTGGGGAAGGAAAAAAAATAAAAATAAAAAGCAAAAATTGCATGTTCTGCCGGGCAAATATATATCTAGGCATCTTTGGGAGAAGTCTGGGTAGGACTGAGGATCTCCTTGGGAAAAGACCCCTGCTACAGGAATAGGACCTTGGCGCCAGCAGCTGGAGCCAGCCCCAGGTCTCAGTATGGAAAGATGTCATCCCTCAAATTTACCCTCCTGCCCCATCTCCCCGGGTGAAATATGAGTCTTTGAAACAGCAGAGCAGCTGTAAGTAAAATGTTTAAAACAACAGTTGCTCCAGTGACATCGTATCCACCTATCCTGCAGAAAGTAAACCAAGGCAGAGAAAGCCACCCTCTCTCCAACAGACACGGCACAGTGCGTTCCAGAGCCTATGTCAGGGAGCCCCACGGAGCAGAGGGGGTCGGAGGGAGGCCCTGTGGTACCCAGAGGAGCAGCAGTGGTCCTGGGCAGGGCAGGGCAGGGCAGGGCAGGGCACCGCAGTACTCACAGAGCCCTGGGAGGGCCAGGGAGGAGCCGTGATGGCGGGGGACCATCTCCCAACCCTCTTAGCTGCCTTGTGCAGAGCAATTTAGTTCTGCCCTGACCCCTTCAACCTAAACTCCCCTCTTCCACCTCTTGAAGTTGTCTTCAATTTTTTGACCATTAAATTGAATATGATGATGTTGTCAATCAAAAGACTCTGAAGCTAGAAGGATTGACCCTCCATCCTGGGGTAGAGGTAGTAAAGAGTGTGAGTTTTAAGGGTGCTCGTGTGTACAATTGTTTTCTTCACACACATACACAGAAAAGACGGAATGGGTGTACACCAAAAGGTTATCTATGGTCTGTAATTGTCTCTGGTTGGTGAGATTATGAGTACTTTTTTTTTTCTTTTTCTTCCTTTTTGTCTCTTTCCTTTTCTTTCTGGGAAGGCTTATCTGCATTTTCTACATTTGTTGTAATTTGTTTTGTCTTTATATGAAAAAAAACCCATTGATTAAGCCATAAAGAAACAAAAACTTCTCCATCCATTCTTACGCTCCAGTTTAGACTGTGGCTCCTCGGCGGAGCTTTCCTGGCGTGCCCTCCTCCTACACCTCCCATCAAACAATGAGGGCGCTTAATTGCTCGAGCTGGGTCGCTCCACCATCGAGGCAGGCACTCATTTAGCCCTCGCCAAAGGCCGCTTGTCTGTTCAAGGGACCCAGCTGGGGCCTGAAATTAGTCACGTAATGATTCCAACTTTTTAAATTTAGTTAAATTTAATAACTTTTGATTGAACATCCAAGTGCTGTGCTGAGCTATGACGGTTTGTATATACAAAGGTATAGTTAATGGCCTTAGCAGGAGGGCCTGAAATAAACTGAAGTATGGGCCCACCTTCCTCATTTAATCCCCCCCGGTGCTCCCAGCTTCTGTCCCATCCCACCCCCATTCACATGAGTCCCAACCCCTCTCCAGAGCATGGTCTCCGTGCCGAGTTCATTGCCTATCCTTTTGAGCAGATTCATTCTGTCTCTCCTACAGAGGTTGGGAGCTGACACGCCATGGGATGTGCAAAATAATTTATTAGGAAAAAGGAAGGAAATAATAGAAATTTAACTTACATTCACTTTCCACCTAAAACAAAGGGAAGTGAAGCTTTACCAGGGTTTCATATTCTTTGGCACACCCCTCCAACCAGCTACATAGGAAATGGGTTGACGGTGCAAAAGCTGACGTAGCCAGCTTCTTCTGCATCGGATCCCAGTTTGTATGTGATGGAACCAGACCAGGGTGAATCA
>VMDR010026920.1:0-13810 GCA_007922815.1 Macrotus californicus
TGCTCCTCTTTGCATGTGTCCTTCATTTTACACTAGAGTTCTCCACAATTGGACTGATGTCAAAATTGGAACATCTTTAAAATTCCTGAGATAAAATCAAGGAGAAAACGATCTAAAGAAAATATGTAGAAGTAAAACAAGATTTAGGTTTATATCAAAACATGTATATCAGCAAACTGCTGTGATAAGGATTTACCCAGATGGGCAAGTATCAATCCTATTGAAAAAGCAGTTTATTTGATAATTTCCACTCAAATAACATACAAATCAATAGAGCTTATTTTGAGAGGAACATAATATAATTTGAGCCATATCTTAGTCTTCCTGCAAATGTAAATTGCCAACTGTGAGGTGCTTTGGAAATGGGTGAATAACTTTAAATTTTATTTGATTTAATATATATCTTTAAACTGAGGAAATTATAGACCTTTCTGATTAAGAGATACCGTGATTTCAATCTATTACTGTAGCTGGTCTCAGTGCAGAGATCTGGATAAGCACGTACTTTTTAAAAAATATTTAAATTTTTTAGAGTAGTTTTAGGTTCACAGCAAAATTCAGAGAAAGGTGCAGAGGATTCCCATATACCCTTTACCCCAATATATGCAGACCCTCCCTCATTAACAGCATCCCCACCAGAGTGGTGCATTTGTTACAGTTGATGGACCTACATTGACACATCAAAATCTGAGGTAGTCTAATAGTTTACATTAGCATTTAGAAAGTCTAACAGTTTGCATTAGCATTCATTCAGTGTTGTACATTCTGTGCATTTGGACAAATGTATAATGACATACACCCATCATTATAGTATCATACAGAGTATTTCCACTGTCTTAAAAATCTGTGCTTCAACTAGGTATCCCTCCCCACTCCAGACCCTGGCAATCATTAATATGTTTCCTGTTTCCATTGTTTTGCCTTTTCCATAATGATACACAGTTGAAATCATGCAGTATTTTTACATTGTTTTTTTACTTAGTAATATGCATTTAAGGTTCTTCCATGTCTTTTCATGGCCAGATAGGTCATTTCTTTCTAGTAGTTAATAATATTCCATTATCTGGATGTACCGCAGTTTATTTATCCATTCATCTACTGAAGGACATCTTTCTTACCTCCAAATTTTGACAATTATGAATAAAGCTGCTGTAAACATCTGTGTGCAGGTATTTGGGCAGACATAAGTTTTTAGCTCCTTCGGGTAAATACCCAGGAACGTGATTGCTGAATTGTATGGTAAGAGCATACTTGGTTTGGAAGGAAGCTACCAAACTGTCATTCAAAGTGGCTGTGCCATTTTCCATTCTACCAGCAAAGAAGGCGAGTGCCTGTTGTTCCACTTCCTCATCTGCATTTGGTGTTGTCAGTGTTTTGGATTTTGACTATTCTAACAGGTAGGTAATAGTATCTCATTGTTTTAATTTGCGTATGATTTGGATCATGTTTTCTCATGTTTACTTGCAATAGGTATATCTTTTTTAGGTGAAGTATCTGTTAAGGTCTTTGGCCATTTTAAAATCAGGCTGTTCATTTTCTTGTTGTTAAGCTTTGAGAGTTCTTTGTGTATTTTGGATAAAGTCCTTTATCAGATGTGTCTTTTAAAAGTATTTTCTCCCAGTCTGTGCCTTGTATTCTCATTCTCTTGAAATAATCTTTCTCAGAGAAGTTTTTAATGTTAATGAAGCCTGGCTGATTAACTGTTTCTTTCATGAATATTGTCTTTGGTGTTCTATGCCATGCACTTGTCAATTTGGAAAAGATTTTCTACTGTAGTCCCACATTAGTATAGGATGCTATTGAAAATGGCCCTACAGGCTTTGATTTTCCCTTTTTAGTGACTGACAGCTCAAACTTCATGAGGCAGTCCTTAATTTTTGTTTATTTGGAGGTTCCTATTTTGTGTTTATTCATAATCTGATTCTCCTTATTTCTCACCAGAACACAACATAAGATGTGTCTGTTTCTTCTTCAATGTGACCACAATCTTGAGTCAATATGATTCTTATTTTATTTTATTTATTTTATATTTTATTTTTACTTATTTTATTATTTTTTCATCCTCAACCAAGGGCATGCTTATTGATTTTAGAAAGAGAGGAAGGGAGAGAGAAAGAGAAGAAGAGAACAATTGATGTGAGAGAAAAACATTGTTTGGTTGCTTTTGGTATGCAGCCCACCTGGGACTGAACTTGTAACCCAGGCATGTGCCCCTATCAGGAAGCAAACCCATACCTTTGCAGAATGATGACCAACCAACTGAGCCACACGGGCTAGGACAAGGTGATTCTTATATCTAAAACATGAAGTCCTTTTATTTTGCTTCATGTAATGAGGTTCCTCCATCCCTCATTATCAGAGTCAGTCTCACTGTGGACACTGTTTGAACATATTTTTAAATTGAACTAAAGGAAAGAATCTAAGTGTCATTTAACCATTGCCAAACACTGGGACTACTGCTTCTTTTCATCTAGCCTATTTCATCGATTCATCAGTATTTCTCAAACTGATTTAGTCTTTTTGTCCGAATACAATGAGAAAATAAAAAACTACGTTAGATATTTTAAACAGAAAATTTTTAATACAAATAATTGGTTATACTAGTAGTGGAAAAGTTAAGTAAATGAGAGTAATCACTTCTGCATCTATAGGGCTTGGGTTACAAAAATAGGAGGTAGTGTAACATAGCTCAAGGTCTGAGTTCACCTGGTAAAAGGTGGGGACATTATGGGAGGGACTGTCCTGCCGGACCTGGAGCTATAGAAGAAAAGTGTGCTCTGCTGGGGATATCCTTTATAGCAGAGAGGAGCAGGGAGAAGGAGAAAGAAAGGAGATGAAGACAAAGAAGAAGAAGCAACACCCTGGCTTGTCCTCTCTTTGTACAACCTTTAGTTCAGGTACAGAGAGTGGCCGGAGAGAGATTACAGAAGAAAATCAGAGTTTACTTTTAGACATCCCAAATTTGAAGAGCCTGTGGATTATCCAAAGGAAGATATCCGATACATATTTTATAGATAGGGAGATGTGGGCTGGAGCTATATCTTTATGAATCATTATTATATAAATTGCAATTGAAGATATAGAGTGTATAAGATTAAGGAATTACATAGAATAAAAAAAAAGAATTGAGGGCAAACGATGAAATCAAAGGAACACCAATGTAAGAATGCACAAAGGAAAAAGAACCTATAGAGGAGGCCAAGAAGGGGGAGCCAAGGAAGCATAAAAAACTAGGAGAATGTGATAGTATGAGATGGAGATAAATTAGAAAAAAGGGTTAAAAGTATGCATTGATTTTCATTTTGGTTATGGCTAAGAAGTCAGTGAAGATATGGAGAGGAAGATCAATTACAGTTTATTGAATCGTGAAAAGAAATGACAGTGGCACACGAGTGTAGACAACTCATGTAAGAAACATGACTGTGATTAAAAAGAAAAATACATCTAGTAGCTATTGATTAGTAACAAACTAATCAAAGTAACAAACTGGATGTAATAATAAATGTTGTAAGTTCTGATATAAACAACTTACAACAAAAAGAACTTAATATCTTCATTAAGAAACCCTGCAATACATAAACACTTTTCTGAAAACATAGTAACTTGCTCATCACTTAGTTTATAAATAAGTGACAATATTTGTTGAGCCCTTGACTATATGTGACACATTGTGATTTGGCTTTATGTTTATGAATGCACTTAAATCTCACCAAATGCTGATTCCTTCTAGATGGCTCTGAGCTTTTGTTTTCTTTGATCACTGTTGAAAGAAAGTTATCAAGCATGTCTTCCTCCTCAAAGACCTACCTTAATATTATTAACTCATTACTGTCTATTTCATCCAGAAAATAATGGAGAACAATCAACGTTGCTACCTTCATTGCTGTGGTGGCCATTATTACGTTCCCAACAATTTCCAGCTATCTGCCTTCATGGCACATACCAAGTTTGCATTTTTGATTCTCGACTCTCTTGACTGTGTGTGTAAGGCCAATAAGGTATGAGGAGAGGTAGCATGTGTACTTCTGGGTAAGAGCAATTCATAGTTGGTGCAAGTTGATCCAGAAGTATAATTTCCTCTGCAACATCAGTGAACAATATTCTAGGTATTGGTAAATCCATGAGCTCACCCTTGTGGAGCTGATTCCCTATGCAATGCATAGTCAGCATATAACAGGAGGGAGAAATAAACCATAGTGTTTGTACTGAGATTTGGGCTTACTTGTAATCTTAGTATGACCAATCTGATATAGTTTTCAAGTTGTTCCTCTTTGTCTTCTGGAGCCCTCATTTCAAGGAAGATAAACTTCCTTTCATTCTTAGCTTGAGAATCAGCATAGAATAAAAGATTTAATGTGCACACTCTGGATTTAAACTGCTCAACGTAAAATGTTGGTTCCACTGCCTGTTTGCTTTGTGGTCTTTATATAAGTACTCTCTCTGAATTTTACTGTTCCCATCTGTAAAATTGGTATAATAATGGTTTTATTTCAGAGGGTTTTTAAAAGTGTAAAATTGAAAATGTTGTATGAAGTACCTACTGTAAACTTAGTTCATAGTGATTACTCATAAAAGTTTTCTCTTGTTATGATTATCACCTATTCAGAATTCCTTTCAAGTTTGTACCTTAACTGAAGCTTGCATGTCCATGTATACACATATATATATACATAACAAATATTAATCTGTGACTTATTTTTTAACATCCTCTGAGTCAGGAGTTGAAACTGGAGTCTATTTGCTTCTCATTCCACTGGACTCATGCTATTTATATATGGCCCACCTAGTTCATTCCTTGTTTCTGTCATCTGCTATCTCTTAAACACTCCTCTTTAATTACTGATAAATGTGAAACTAGCTCAGTTTTCCCTCCACTCTTAAGTGCTTTTGTTATTCTGGAGGAATTTACTTGTATTGACAAGTCATCCAGGACAAAACAAGACAAACTAGCAAAACCAGCCCCATTCTCCTCCCCATCCTCGCCACCACCAAACACACCAGCTTCTCAGTTTTTGGCTACCTCACTGCTTCTACTCAATTTGAGAACTTAAATCTGCTTTAAGATTTATCACCAATAATATTCTTGACCTTTGAAAGTTTTAAATTCAAATAACTGATCCTCTTATTACTTCCTATGATTCCAGATTTTTCACTCAGTTACTTTACACTATTTGTTGATCCTTTTAGGATGTCTAGCCTCTTAAACAAACTATTAGCCTCCTTATGTCCCCACTTCCTTTACTTTCAGATTAGACCCATATGGTACATTATTTTAATTAATCCTTTCCAAGTTTTTTCATCAATGACTCTTTTGTTATTTCATCTGAATCAACTGTCAAAATTCCAACCATAAATTAATACAATGATTTGCCTTCTTCATTATTATAAATGGTCCTGGAAAATATGACACAATTACTCAGTTGGTGCCACTATCAATTCATCGTCTTTTATCATTGGGTAGAGATCCATCTTCATTTCTTTAGTCAGCTCGAACCCGCATTCTTTTATTGGTTCAAACTCAGTGGAATATTTATTTTCATTGGTAAGACTGCCTCCAACTTTCTGTGTTTTTTTTACAAACTTAGTTGAATTTGAACCCACACTTGCCTTGTTGGTTTCTGCTAGAATGGAAATGGTATGTCTCTTTCAGTCTAAAGTTAATCTTTCTACCAGTGCATCCCTATCTGCCAGTTATCCTCCCTTTCTCCTCTTCTCCATTTTTTCCTTTTTAAGTGCTCTTCCTTACACTCATTAAACTATTGTGAAGTAATAGGAAAAAAATATATATATATATACCTCTGCCCCTAGTTCCTGGCAGAGCTCCTAAAACTCTTGTAATTTCCTAAGAGGTAAGATCACTAGGAGCAACTTTTGTTCTAATTGATCTTTGGCTTTGGTTCCTGACACAAAGCTCCTAAAACCCGTGCAATTTTCTAAATGATAGGAGTGTCTTCTGTTCTAATGAGGTGACTCTTGGTAGGTTCCAGGATAGCTTCAGGATAGGGGCTAGTCACTAGGAAGATCAAGCAATGATTAGAAGTTTAGAACTTTTCACCCATTCCCCATCCTCCATAATGAGGAGAAGACCTGGAGACTGAGTTAATGGTGAAGGTGCATAAAAATCCCCAAAGTATGAGGTTTGGAGAGCTTCTGGTTTGGTGAACACGCTTATGTCCTGGGGGTTGGCACACCTTGACTCTACAGGGACAGAGGCTTTTGCACTGAGGACCATTCCAGACCTTGCCCCATGTAATTCTTCATTTGTGAATGCATCTGTATCCTTTGTCATAATTTGTATTATTTAATGAACTAATAAATGTGTTTCTCTGTGTTCTGTGAGCTGTTATAACAAATGAATTAACTCAAGGAGAGGGATATGGGAACTTCCAATTTGTAGCCAAGTCAGACAGAAGGTATAAGAAACCCAAAAACCTACCCTTGAGATTTGCATTTGAAGTTGAGGACAGGATCAACCTCTGGGTCCACATTAACTCCCATAGTTAGTGTCAGAATTGTGTGGTGTGGACAAGCCCACACATCAGAAGTATTGTGAGTGTGAAAGTAAAAGAAGAAAACTAATTTTTCTATAATCTCTATAACAATTTCTTCTCAATACAGAAAGTACTACTATTTGAATTTTACATGAGTTAGAGCAAAGCCTACCCAGAAGGTGTGTGTGGTGTGTCTATATGTCTACACTTTACCTATACCAATCTATCTACACCTGTCTACATCTATGTCTATATGTATACCAATACCTATATGTATCTCTCTCTATATATATACAGGGTCCAGTACAAAATCTTTAATTACAAAATCATAAGCATGTAATTCTGTGCCAAAACAATGTCACACTTGAACATGCCATATGACATTTTAGGTGAAATGTTCAAATTAAAACGATAAATTATTACACCCATATTATTACCCTCAACCACACTCAAGCAAGCCGTACTTCTGCCAGACCCTGTATATATAATGCTAAAAATTGAAACAAGTGAAACTAGATTTAGTGACAGAAACAGCTCACCATAGTATTGGGTCTTTCAGATTCATGACTATACACTTAATTTTTATGTCTTCTCTCCTAAATCAAGCCTTTATATGTTAACTGCAACAGTCTCTCCATTCTCTTCTCTGGCTTCCTTGACTCAAGCCTCTCACTTCCTACCTAGCCCACACATTGACTTGATGAATCTACCACAAACCCCACTCTGATCATATCACTCCCTTGTCCAAACAAGAAAGTATCTTCTACTATATCCAATAGTTTTTTGCCTATTCATTTTACTTATTAAAATAAAAAGTACAATAGTTCAGTATATTTGGGAAACACTGAGTTTTTCTATTCCTTTATTTCTTAGAGAAGGAACCTCTATATGCATGGCATAGAGCAGTAGTGTTTAATAGAAAAATTCATTTGGGAAGCTTACCACAATGCAGGAACAGACAAATATTCACTTCAGGGAGCATTTTCTGATCACAGAAAACCAGATAAGAAATAGAATGGCACAGGGTGGTAACAAAAATAAAACCTAGAATAAATTCTCTGGAATGATGCTATACATGGCCCTTATTTTTGTTTGCAGTACTACCAGTCTTAATTCATGACTTGCCCATTGCAATTATCTAAGCAGATTTAGTTTTGATTTTCTTTAATATTTCCTATTTTTCTTGGGTGCTTTCACAATGGCTTCCAAAGCCTTATTTATATTTCTAAATTAATGGCTTGTATAAGGAAATGGGACCTAGCAATGAAAGAAGAAAGTAAGCACTCAAAAATGAGACCATAAATGAATTTCAGAGTAATGTTTGCTGACAAAATGGTGTTGTGCTTTTCTTTTCTCCTACTTTTCCATTCGTAGATAACCATGCCATACATTTGTTTTTGTGGTCTTTACTTTGTCTTTTATAGGGTCTGATAAGCAATTTGAAGTCTGAAAATAAAGATCAACTTTTTGCATTTCCAGGGTGATATTAGGACTTTGTGGTTGTTTGCACAGTTCCACATAAAAATCACAATCACGGGCACATTGATGAATAAAAATGTTTTCTCTGTGCTTATGGAGATAAAGTAAACTTGCAAGTACTGAATGGTAGAGTTGCAGCGAAGGACATCACACAATTCTGGCCTTTAAGTAAAATTATATATGAACACAAATGCATTTCTCCAGTACGGGAAAATGTACAATCACATGGAAATGAGGATATGGTGCAACCTGATACTCAGATGTAGAGGGTGGCCCTTGGTACCAAGCATCTGTTGTGCCCAAGTACGATGGGCAGAATAATGCTCCTTAGAGATTTCTATGCTCTAATCTCCAGAACCTGTGACTATGTCACCTTACACAGAAAAAGGGATTTTGCAAATGTGAACAATGTTAAGGACTTTAAAATGGGGAAATTATCCTGGATTACATAAATGGACCTGGAAGACCTCACAGTCTTTATGGGAAGACATAGTAGTCAACCAATGGAAGGAGCTTCCGGATAAGCCAGAGAGCCACCTAAGATAGCCAGTGCCAGTGGGTAAGACAGCACTTCCCCACCATCCAGTGATATACCTTGTTTATATGGGGATAGAAACTGCTTGAGAAAGATTTTGAATTCTGATCTCACAACAGGTGACATACAGAAATGCCTGTCACTTTAGTTGAATTGGGATGAGGAACAAATTTATAGAGATTTGACTGACACTCCTAGGAAAAAAATTTCTTAGAGGCAAAATGATGACTAGCCAGAAATTCCAGTGTCACCCACAGGGTTTAGGAATTCGGGAAGAATATGTGACTCTGAGGAGACCCATGATGATCCAAACCCCTGTTGAGTAGTATAGTGGTTAAGAGTACAAGATTCAGAGCCAGGATTAAAATCCTGGATCTTCCACTTAGTAACTGAGTATCCTTGGGTAAGTTACTTCTTGCACTTTGGTTTCATCAACTGCAAAATGGAAATAATAGTATCTACGTTAGAGAGCTTTTGTAAAGATGATGAGTCACTACACACTACATCTAGAGTGGTTAGAAAAGTTTCAGACACATTTAACATTGCATAAATGTAGCTACCATTAATATCCTTGGGATGAAGTAGTATGGGGCCTTTCTTAAGGAGCAGAACACAAAGCAAAGCCACTTTTGTATATGTATATGTATATGTATATGTATATGTATATGTATATGTATATGTATATGTATATGTATATGTGAGGGACCCAGTAAGCAGTAGAAACTTCATTTGGTGGCTGGGAGGTGAGAGGCAGAAAGGAAAGCAGAGCACAGCCTGGAAAGCACTAGCAGTGCTGGTGCAGGCAGGAGCCCTCATTAACTAAACAGCAGCTGAGAGCTGTGGTGATGCAGAAGCCGCAAGCCAGAGAGCATTAGTGACTGAGGACACAGTGATTAAAGTTGGTGGCATACTGGACTGTGCTGACGGAGTGACCCAAGCAAAAGAGGCCAAGCATATAGCCTGGAGTAAAGTGACATGGGAGATTGCTATGAGATAGGAGTTGAGAAGAAGGTCTTCTTGAGTATAATCCCAGCAGAGGAATTGCTAGGTCAAAAGGCAGTTTCATTTTTAGTTTTTTTGAGGAAATTCCATACTGTTTTCCACAGTGGCTGCACTAGTCTGCATTCCCACCAATAATGCACTAGGGTTTCCTTTTCTCCACAACCTCAACAGCATTTGTTGTTTGTTGATTTGTTTATGATGGCCATTCTGACTGGATTGAAGTGTTATATCATTGTGGTTTTAATTTGCATCTCTCTGATGGCCAGTGATATTAAGCATCTTTTCATATGTCTATGGGCCCTCTGTATGCACCTTTATGCTCATTGAGTGTTATTTACAATAGCCAAGTGCTAGAAACAGCCTAAGTGCCCATCAGTGAATGATTAGATCAAAAAACTATGGTACATTTACACAATGGAATATTATGCAGCAGAAAGAAAGAAGGAGATCCTACCCTTTGCCACAGCATGGATGGAACTGGAGAGTATTATGCTACGTGAAATAAACCAGGCGGTGAAAGACAAATAGCATATGATCTCACCTATAAGTGGAACCTAATCCATAAAACAAACAAGCAAGCAAAATAGAATGAGAGACATGGAAATAAAGAACAAACTGGCAGTGACTGGAGAGGAGGGAAAAAGAGGATAATAGGGGAAAGAAGGGGAAGGGTCAAGTCAAGGAACGTGTATAAAGGATCCATGGACAAAGACAATGGTGGGGAGGGTTGAATGTGGGAGGGGTGTTGAGCAGGGCAGGGGAAAGTAATTGGGGGAAAAATGGGGACAAATATAATCAAACAACAATAAACAAATAAAAAATTAAATAAAAATATGACAAAAAAAGAAGGTGGTCTGAGCTGGATATAGCTAATGTACAGTGGGCTTGCCTATTGTGGAAACACCTGTAGGTGGGGAATCTCCAGTGGGGATTCCCACGGAGGTTCTAGAGGGAGATTTGTTAAACGAACAGGGCAGAGGCTCTGCATTGGGAAGGTAGGGACTTTCAAACCAATAGGCTTTGTGTCTTTTAATATGACCTTATGTGTACCCACAATTAGGTAAGAACTGGGGAAACTTCAGGTGGCACAAACTACATATTATATAATGCAATAGATCCTCTAACAGAAGAATCAAGGGGGAGCCCAGAAGAGGGAACATATTTGACCTCAACACAATGAAAAAAGAATGGTTTAGGGAAAAATTAAAATAAAATGTGCTAAGAAGAAAATTTAATTAATTTCCATGATGTTTTTGTTTTGTTTTTGTTTTGTTTTTGCATTCTTCTTGTGTTACTGCTTCAACCTAAATTTGTGTGCCTTTATTTTGGGTGCTGTGAAACTAAATATTATTGAATTGACTTTTGACCTCTCATTCTTTACAAACAGATTATGCTGATAGCTTTTGTCAATCATTTACATTAATTGTGCATATTTTGCATACCTGACCCTTTAACAAGCAGTGAGGAGGTGGTACACACATTGACATACCACCTATTTCTTCTTCAGAAAGCAATTTTCTAATGGTTGTAGCACACAAGAAGAAAATATCACAAATCACCCAGGAAGGTTATGCAAATGTACATGCATATCCTTGTAATGCAGCAAACTATGCACACAGTCATCTAAGGGAACATATGGATTGATTGGGTGTGCATGTGTTTTACACTTGGCCTTGACTCTCGTGATATCAAGTAGTGCTAAAGGAACTCTTAGTCCTAATAATTTTAATATTTAGTGTCCACTTATAAAAGCTACATTTATTTCTGCATTCATTGGTCAATATAACACAGATATAAAATAAAATCAAAGGTTGGAGTCAGATTTAATAAAATTCACTTCATATTTTGCTACAGTAATTGATCATAGTCTCTGAATTGGAAAGAACTCAGATGTCAGATACTTTAGCCTTTCTCCTAGTACACAAAACCTTTCTACATCATCCCTGGGAGATTGTATCTAGAATCTGTTTTCCAGTTTCAATGTCATTAACACTTCTTTAGTATTCTTTCCTAGCTCCTATTTTTCTTCCAGTCTCCTAATAACATGTACCCACAGTTACCTACTTTCTTATATCTTCTCATACCTTTTCCCTTTCTGCCCATCCTCTTCTTTCTTCCTTATTCTGCATTCCTATGGTCTTCAAATAATAACTATAAATATGATTTCTAATACATAATTCTGTTCTTGACTCTCAGGCCCCAGGCATGAATTTTGAGCTGTCTGATAGATCTTTTCTGCCAAATATCCCATTAGAACCACAACTGAACATGACTTAGCTCTTGGGTTCCCTCTTTTAGTTGATGGCACCACCATACTCTGGTTTTAAAACTCCAGGTATTTCTAAATCTTCTCTACCTCACTCTCTGTACAAAGTTAGTAGAGAGGAAAGAATGAACTTAGAATTTGAAGAATTTGGTTTTGATTTTAACCTCCCTAATTAATGGCCTCTGGGACTATTGAACAATTCATTTAATTGCTTTGAGCTGTAATTTTTCTAACAAATGAACTGATGGGAACAAATAATTTCTAAAATTCTTTCCAGCTCTGACATTCTGTTGCTGTGTATAATTCTAAATCCTATCAATTCTCTTGCCTCAGTTTTGGTTGCATCTCACTCCTCTTCTTTATTTCTACTACTTCATCTCACCCGGCCCCATCCCTGAGGCCTCATCTAGACTTTTAGATCTTCATTGGATTTTTTTTTCTTATTTAACTATCTCTTTAACTTATCTTTCTAATACATTGGTTAATTTCCATAGGAATTTTTCTGAAACGTAATATGGTGATGTTCATATTTTGTTCACTAACCTGCAATGACTCACTACATCCTAAGGTTAAAATCCAAATCCATAGTTGGGTTCCAATCTATGACTTCCTCTTTCTTCTTTCTCTCTTACCCATATTTATCTACAGTTTTAAAGGTCGCTTGTTTGACTTGCCCTTCCTTACATAGCTTCCATTTTTTCTAGATCAAGCTACTTTGTTCATCCTGTTTATTCTGTTTAATT
The DNA here is from genome assembly GCA_007922815.1 of Macrotus californicus. Lineage (NCBI taxonomy): Eukaryota > Metazoa > Chordata > Mammalia > Chiroptera > Phyllostomidae > Macrotus > Macrotus californicus. Next base: position 12,517 of record VMDR010026920.1, read on the forward strand.
TTTTTTGCTTTCCACTACTCCATGTCCACATCCTGTTAATTGCATAAATTTAAAAGAAAGGATTTCCATTAAGCCTTCTATATAAATTGGGCAAGAAATACTATTATAACAAACAAACCTCCAAATCTTAGTGACTAACTCTAACACCCACATTTCACTGGCCAAAAATTAAATGATGGAGAGGCTGAGAAATATGGTTTCACTGTGTGTCCAGAAAAGAAAGGAAAGAAAATGAGTTTTGCTGACAATGTAAGTCTTTGAACTTTCATTCTTCCCTCCCAGCCAAGAACTCAGAAATAATTTCTCCTTTTTGAAAACACTCAAATTCATTTATGCAAAGTATCTATAATTCTAACGTACCATAACTGTTGAGAGTCAATACAAGGAGGGACCACAAAAAAACTCTGAAATTTATTTATAAAAAAGTAGTGTGTATTTATTCTTATCTTATATGTTTACATTTCAGTCACATTTAAAGTACTCTCCATTTGGTGTAATTACACCTATTGAGATGTTTCTTCTACTGCTCAAAACAGTTTTTGAACTCATCAATTCTGATGCCTTTTAGTACTTCTGCCATTTTTGGTTTCACCGCTTCCACGTTGGCAAAACATTTCCCTTTGAGGACTTTTTTCATTTGGGAAAACACAAAAAATAGTCGCTCAAGATGAGATCTGAATAGGGAGGGTGGGGGACAGGGGTCATGCCATTTGGGGTCCAAGGCTGAACACTCAGTGCAGTGTGGGCAGGTGGGCTTGTAAGTCAGCCATCATGAAATGGGCAAACATGTTGAAACAGTCCTCAGAAAAAAAGTCACTGAAGCTGAATGCAGCCTCTTACAACAATGCCAGCAGGTACACAGATACAGGTGTGTCTCTAGAATACTCACCTAGCTGGGGAAGCCTGTACTATAAGGGGCCTGCCCTCCAGAAGATAATTCCAGGTTTTCGTGGTCCCCTCTTGTATTTCCAGACATTCATACAACTTGACCATATTTTCAAATTCTCATAGTCTTGGATGTAATAGTCTCATATATTTTAAAATTTCCTCTATATCTAGTTTTAAACTGCTCTTTTCAACTCCAAATTTGTTAAAGTTCTTCATCTTAATTTCTTGATTATGTTTGTCAGATGTTTATCTATTTTATGTTTACCTTTTTCAAAGACCAAGATTGTGGATTTGTTTTTACATTTTGTCTCTCAGTCTTTTGGGTCATGGCTCTTATTTTTATTTTCTATTTCTTCTTTATATATTGGCAATTATTTTTCCTGTGTTTATAACTTCTTAAATTTTT
>VMDR010026921.1:0-13800 GCA_007922815.1 Macrotus californicus
ACTCCATGATTTACTTAATCAGTCCCCATTGATAGGCATTTGAGTTGCTTCCAGTTCTTTGCTAACATAAATAGTGCTGCAATTAATCACAGTCTTGTGCACATAGCCTTTCATACGTTTGCCAATGTTTCCTCGGTATAGATTCTTATAAGTGGGGTAGGCTCTTCAAAGGGCAAATGCATATGTAATTTTTCTAGATATTGCCAAATTCCCTTCCATAAGGGGTGTGCCATTTTATATTTCCAGTTACAACTTATGAGCGCTTGCCTCTTCACAGCCTCCCTAACAGAGTATGTTGTCAAACTTTTGGCTGTTGGCTTGAAAAATAGCATCTCAGTGTAATGTAAATTTATAGTTTATGAAACACCAATCAAGATTTTTAATCCCCTAACACAGGTCCTGGCTTATTGTAGCCATTCAATAATTACTCTTTGAATCCATGTAAGTATGAAATGGTCTTTTAGGAAGAATAACCTAGCTGCAGAATACAGAATAGTTTGGAATATGGAGACAAGGAACACATGGATATCAGAACACATGCTCATCTTAAACACAACTTTATTTTTCACAATTCTTATTGTACATTCTTCCCCCTCTGGTTGTGGGGGCATAGATTTAATAGAAGTCTCTGTCAATTCAGTTTTTGCACACCACCCCCCCAAGACTGTGTATGAATTCCAGGATCTTGGGCATTGCTATGATGGTGCTGGGGGTGGGGGAAGTGCTGGAAATGGGATCCAGGTCCTTGGTTATCATTTGCCCACCTCGGCACCTGCTGAGGCAGCCCTCTTCCTAGGAGGCCCTCAGTCATTAAGCCAGGGAGGTGGCAGCTGTGTTTGGTCTCCTTCATCTTTGTCCAAAGGGCGTTTTTTGGTTGGCCCTAAGGAAATTTGGCTGTTCTCCACACCTTCCACACCTTTCCCACCTCCTGGCATGGGGAATATTTATCACGGTGTGAGCCTGAACTTTCTCTGACTGAGCATCTGGTCGTCAAGCCTGATCACTGGCTTTTAAATTTCAAATTGAACTTGATGGCTTTCTTAAGCTCTAACAACCCTCTCCTGACACAATGGATGATGCCTCACAATCTAGTTTAAATGTGGAAAGGCCACAGGGGGAAAAAAGGAATAGGGACAGAACCCCAGTTAATATCTCCAAAATTGTATGCTGCTTACATCAGTTAAGAGCATGTAGCAATGGCCAGGTATGATGCAATGAGAGGTGAAATGAGACATTGGCTAAGGGTTTGGGGCTGACTGATGGGGGAGGGAAGGAGTAAGGATTCAGGAATGAAGCTGGGATTTGGAGCTGCCCAAGCTGCAAAATGATAGTACAAGTGATGGAACGAAGCTGGCTGGAAGGTGGGCATCTTGATTCGGGGTGAACTTGGCTTTAGGCTTGGGTGAGGTGTAGCAGTGACAGTCAACTCCATAGATACTAAGGAAAGGATTCATTTCAGAGTGTTTGATAAATATACCAGTCTAGTCTATAGGTGCATCTGACTGTCCATCTGTTGTCCCAGCAGGCAGCACCGCACCCTTTAAAGTTATGCATCCTTAGGAATATATGAAATTGTATCTTTTACTCACTGCATGGAGCTGGTTTACTCTTCATTTAATGTAACAAACAGTAAATGCAGAGCACAGTGAGATGCAATTGTTTGAAACAAAAGTTGCAAACTGCAAGCTCATGGGCTGCATCTGACCCAAGGACTTCTATTGTTTAGCCTGAATATTGTATTGTTATTATTTTGCTTGTATTTGTCTTATTTTTTTAAAGTTACTTTCTTTTGTTTTTACTTTAAAAATATGTTTATTGATTTCAGAGAGAGAATAAGGTTGTGGGGGGAGAGAGAGAGAAACATGGATGTGAGAGAAGCTTCAATTGGTTGTTTCCCATCTGTACTCCAACCTGGGATCAAACCCACACCCTAGGCATGTGCTCTGACTGGGACTCAAACTTTTACTGTACAGGACGATGCCCCAACCCACTGGGCCACACTTGGCCAGGGTGTGTTTTGCTTTTATTTTTAATGAGTTGCCAGAATTTAAAAATCAAGATATTTCACCTAAAACGTGTAGATTTCAAGCTCTTCTTGAAAAATGCATTTGGCCACCATGGGCATGCACTTGCACGTGGCACCATCAGGTAGAAGAGTGGAGCACCTCCTCCCTCAGACAGACACCCCCCTCCCATGCCATCTTAACCGGCTCCTTGTCTCTCATTTACACTTCCAGTCTGACTCCTGGGGTTCTTGGTGTCTGAAACCCCTGGCTTGTTGAGTCAACACACGGGCTTTGGTAATAAACAGACTCAGTCTTAACTCTTGACAGGGCACCCTAACCTGCTGATAACCTTGGGCAAGTTACCTTACTCCTTGAAGCCTCAGACTCCCCATCTGCACAACCCTGCTGATGAGAATGCCCAGTGCTTGCCTCCCAGGATGAGGAGCAAATAAGATGATGCACATGTAGCAGTTGCTTAGCAAGATAAATTCCCCTGCTGACCAGATTCTGCCCCTCTAAGGCAAGTAAGAGCTTGAACATGCCCCAAGGGAGGGGATGGCTGTGCAAGAGAGGTTAAGAACAGGCAGAGCCCCTCAGGCTGTGGGATAGAAAGGCTTCTGAGTGAGGAGGGAGCCTTGGGGCCTGGATCTCTTTCTTCTTCCATGGGAGGCAGGCAGCCCAGCTGGGGCCTGCCTGGACTTTGAAATACTGCCATGCAGGACAGAGCCCAAGCCCTGGGAAGGCTGGCCCCCGCCCTCTCTGCTATGATTCCAGGAACTGGGCCCTATCAGTTGGGCCCAGTTTCAGGAGTGAGTTTCTTGCCATATCTCCTCAGTCATGTGGCCGCTGGAGTGGACAAAGTGGGCGGGAATGGCATTAGCTGTCAGGCCGCCTTCCAGGCAGCGGGCGTGGAAATGGGTCTCGGAGGGGAGAAGGGTCAGAAGGTGCATGGAGAATGTGGGTGTCCTGGGTGAACCGAGCAGTCCCCAGCTCAGTGAGCAGCCTGGGCAGGTTTCTCAGGTCAGAGAGCTACAGTGGCCTCTCCTGAATCAGACCCTCCCCTGCCCGCATCTTAGAAACACTGATGAATCTGGAGAAGGTGTGTTCTGCGGTGGAGGAGGCAGCCTGAATTTGGAAGCCTTTTTTCCCACCACCCTAGGCCTGGGACCAACTAGTCTGACTTCCCCTACCTGGGCTGAGAAATAAGTGTGCCTTTTAAACAAAATTATAGTCTCTCTGAGATAATGTAGAATGCTGGTCATGGCCAGATATCAAAATCATGTGCATTTCTATGCAACATCTTTCTTCTAAAGAATGAGAATATTGAGCACTACATTCACTTTCCAGCCCTGCTTCTGAGGCAGAGAGAAGCAGATCTGCTAACAGGCCCAGAGGCACAGAAAGGCCAAGCGTGCCACTCAGAGCCCCACAGACAGTCACCATGGGGACCACGTCCAAGCCCAGTTCTCCTGACCCCAGTCTGCACTCAGTTTACCAGCCTCACCCCTCCCCAGGTCTCCACCTTTATTTCTTGAAAAGGATGGAGGTCATTCCCCTTTAGGGTATGGTAAGTGAGGCACCTGAAACTGGAAAAGTTGACATTCATGCTGCCTGTCACTACCAGAACCAATAAGTAGAGACAAGGATTGAATCTTTATGGGCGATTTTTTTATTCAGATGCCAGCGATCTGAGAAGACAGTAGGTTACATGCCCTCAAAAACCATCTTAACATTTCATCTCAAGCCAACCTTTTTATAAGGAGAAGAAAGTGTAGGTAAGGGGTTTGGAAAGAAGGTTAATTGGATAAGAGTTGCAGTCCAGCTGCAGTTTTCCTAGTATTTCTTTATCTGCAGATCGACAATTCTTTATCTGCACTACAGGCATTCTCTCCCTGAAACACAATAGCTCAGATACTGACTCACTCACATGCAGACCCCCTGGGGCACTGAGGTTGAATCACTTGTCCACCACCTCCTGGTGTCACATGGATCATACATTCCAGTTCCTGGAATAACAGCTTTATTATTTTTCACATGCATTAGTCACTTGAACCTATTGACTGAAGAGAAAACCTTAGACTCTGAAGTTCCCTTATCACACCCATTTGGTCATGAAATTTAAGGGGAAGGGTGGAACCAAAAATTCAACACTGAAGAGAAATAATATTTAAATGCAATATATTTTTAAAGTAAAAATTAATGCCAAAAAAATCTATCCACCTCCCCTGGTCACAGCCCTGCTGAAGTGCACTGAACCCAGAGCCTGTGTGGGCTGAGGGAACATGGGCTTTGGTGCCAAACAGACAAGGAGTCCATTCTGCTGCTTATTGACTGGGTGACTTTAGGTTGAGTGACTGAAATTCTTCGGGTTTCCACATTCTCATCTGCAAAATAGGGTCCATTAGTCATAGTTCTCAAGAGAAATAAAAGCAATAAGATAGAGATTTTATGTATGTATTGAATTCATATATGATTTATATATATATAAAACTGTAGGTACATTTCAGATATATAAATATACATGTACATGTATATATTAATTAGTTGATATATAAATAAATTAATTGTAAAGGACTGTCTGATGTGATTATGGAAACTGAGAAGTCCAGACCCAGGAGAGACAGTGGTGTAAGTTCCAGTTTGAGTCCCAAGTCTGAAGAGGGAGGGAGACCAATGTCCCAGCGCAAAGACAGTCAGGCGGAGAAAGAATTCCTTCTCACTCAGTCTTTTGTTCTCGTCAGGCCTTTAACATAGGAGGCCTAACACGCTGAGAAGGACAATCTGCTTCACTCAGTCTATGGATCCAAATGTCAATCTCATCCAGGAACACGCTCACAGACACACCCCAAAATAAGGTTTAACAAACATCTGGGCACCCTGTGGCCCAGTCTAGTTGATACATATAAAATTCACCATCACAAACACCTATCTCCAAGTTGTTCGGGAGGAATATCATATTATTTCACTTATATGTGGAACCTCAGAAACAAAATAAACAAACAAAATTGAAACAGGGTCATAGACACAGAGAGCAAAGGGGAGACTTGTTGGGGAACTGGGGGGAAAAGGAGAAGGGATTAAGAAGTACTACTTGGTAGTTACAGTCACAGGGATGTAAAACTACAGCATGGGGAATGTAGTCAATAATATTGTAATAGAAAGAGAGGCAGACGACATCGAAGTATTAGTGATAGTTATCTCTGGATGATAAAATTGTGAGTTGCATTTTCTGTTCTTTGCTTTTCTGTATATTTTAAATTTTCTGCGATGAACACATGTTACTTTTTATAAAAATTGTGTTTTAAGAATGAAAGAACTTGAGGGTCTGATTATCCTGGGGAGTAGGGGAGTGTGGTGTGGGTGACCCTGCACCTGTGACTTTTGGAGCTGTTGCATCCAGCTCTCCAGTCTCAGGGCACTGGAAGCAGAAAACAGGGTGGAGGCAGATTTCCAGCTGCAACACAAGTCATTGCTCCCCGAGGTGGCCAGAGCAGTGTGGGAGGAATTCAGCAGGCCTTGTATAGGATTCCGCAGCATTTGGCTGACTTGAAGTAATGATAACAAAGAACAAAGTTTTAGAGTAGAATGAGTGTATTATCTAATACTACAGGGTCTAAGAAGAAACCTGCTAATAACTGTTGTAAGCTGATTATTCCCTTAAGATCAAAGAATGCTTATGTGCCTTAGTGGCTGCAGTTAGGGAAGTTATGCGAACAGATCAGTCCTTTGTTGAGGGAATACCAAATCAACTTTTGAGTTTAGCATATTTTCATGAAGGTCATTTTTCCTTGCAAGAATTTTTCAGCAGCTGAGTATCCAGACCTTCTAATGATTCTGGAGGCCCCTCAAATGTTAACCCCTGAGTTACTTGGCTTACCCAAACCATGCTTTCCCCATGCCCCTACCTGAGCAAGGTGAGACGCAGACCAGCTGAGACGAACACCTGGGCCCATTGGTGCCTCCAGCAGTCGGGCCTTGGAGTATCCTGGGACCCTAGTTATGCTCCAGTTTCCTCTTCCCCTCTACCCTACCTCAACACACACCAGGGTTTTCCTACCAATCTCTGAGCTATGAAAAGACTACAAAAGGCCTTTGTGGTCAAGGATTCTAATACACACCTGGTGGAGAGATGCCCATCATTCAAGAGAGAGGGGAGCTGTTTTTTGCAGGCAGAATAGATGTTTGCAGGTGATGCTTAGTCAGTGGTATTTCCAACCTGGGCCATCCCAGGACCATAGAAGGAAGTGGTGCCTTCATAATCAATCATAATCATAATCATAATCACAATCATAAGGATCATAATCATGATGAGGAGGAAGGGAAGAAAGATGTCAATGAAGATTAACTACCATTCATTGAGCACATACACTGTGTCAGGCAGTAGGTTAAGTTCTTTACAGGTAATGCCTCATATTATTCTACCAATCTGAATTCTTATATACCAATTCTTATGTCCACCCGGGGGATGAGAAAACCAAGGCTTAGGAAATGTCAGTAACTTGCCTAAGTCCCAGCTAGTCAGTGGCCATTGAAATGTGAACCTAGGTCTGTCTTGACTCTGGGACCCAGAATTTAGCCCCTAGTGATACTGACCCTGAAATATACAGGAGAGGCCCCTAAGGGAGAAGAGACAAGCAGAGAATGCTCTGACACATTGATTTTTTTTTTAAAGATTTTATTTATTTATTTTTAGAGACGGGGGAGAGAGAGAGAGAAAGACGGGGAGAGAGAGAGAAAGAGAGGGAGAGAAACATCGACTGGCTGCCTCTTGCCACGCCTGACTGGGGACCTGGTCCACAACCCAGACATGTGCCCTGACCAGGAGTCAAACAGGCGACCCTTTGGTCCGGTTGGCAGGTGCGCACTCAATCCACTGAACCACATCATCCAGGGCACATTTTTTTTTTAAATGACAAAGTAACTCTTCAGGAAACCGAGTGCTGGAGATCTCTGTTCAGCTCCTGACTGCAGAGAAAGATGGATCCCTTTGCAAGCCAACAGGCCTCAAGGTGGATGTGATTAGGGGTTACGGGGTCAGCTCCTCAGTCCTGCTGTATCTGCTTGCTCTCTAAATACTACATTTTGTTTCTTTTCCTGAACTAGTACTGCTCAGTGAAGCGCAGCTCCTCATTCTTGTATCCGGGTCTTCTCTGGGGCACTTCTCACCTCCCTGCCAGTGAAGGACCTGTGTGACTTCACACAGCCCTGCTATGGAAGATTCCTCTGAGGAACTAAGCTGGGCACCTGGCAGGTATGATCCCTGGTTTGACATTTATGGCCCTAAATTAACAACTTCCCCACAAGAGGCAGGAGTCAGGGGAACTTCAACCTTACCAGCTGCTGAAAAAAAACCTGCCCCTCCATCCCCTCTGTCCCCCCTCCCCGCCCCAAGGTCTGTAGTGTCTCTGTTCTATAAGCCTTGAAGGCAGGGAGTGGCTGAGGCTGGGAGTGCCCTGGGGTTCAGACCTAGTCCACGTCCCTAGGGATTACCCATACTCAAGAGGCTGGAACTGCTTTCTACCCGGGAAGGAAAGGGGAAGCTACCTCAGGACAGTACGGTTGGGTGTTGCCCTTAAAACCTCTTGGCCCACAAGAAGGAGGTGCCTCAAATCACCTTCCTTCAGTGCTCACGATGCCTGTTAGTGTAACAGCATACATAATTTGTGCATAAAGTGTTTTTCCTCTTAAAGTGATTACGCTACTTACTAGATTCAAATTTTGCATAGGTGATACGTCCATACAGTACATAAATATAAATATGTTGAGCTCCAGTTCCATGTGAGGCGAAGTATTTCACCCTTTCTCTCCCACTGGTGCCACTATAAAGCCTGAAGCAAACATGTGGAAGATGATTGAAGACTGAAAAGTAAATACTGGAAGATTGAGGAAGAGCATCAGAAGTCAAAACACCACTGAAACTTACTGGTGGTGAGTTCACCATATTTTTTCCCTTCAGTAACCCATGACCAGTAACCCAGAAGTAAGCACCGTTAAGCAGAGAGAGCTCCAGCCCTAGCTCTGGCTTCATAAAGGCTATAACAGAGATGTTAAGCAAATACGGGTTTATTGGAAAAGCTGGGGCCTATGGGGGAAGTTCTTGCACTCTGTTATTGCGAGATCCCTACAGGAAGAACTCTGTTCTTACAGTAAAGCTCTATGGTTGCAGCTATTCATCCCCTTAACTTCCTTTTCCCTCCTATTTATGCTTCTTCTCCTTGGCTCACCCCGCAGTGTGTACATATGGCTTGCCATGTCTGCATGGACTGATCTGCAATGTTTTTCCTTTTTTCTGAATAAATCCTTTTCAGTGACAAAACACCTAGGTGAAATTGTTTTTCAATCAACAAGCTCAAGGACCAACCAAAGGAATTTCTGATGTTTCAGAGAGTGGGGAAATATTCCATTTAATTTTCTCTTATCTCCCCTCCCTTCTTTTGTGTCCCAGCCCTCAGGCAATGTGGTGGCAGCAATGGCAATGACAACCCATGAGAACCCATAAGATTCAACACTCTAAGGGAGGGGAACCTTCCTCTTTGGTAGAGCTACAGTTCCAGGAGAATGAGGCAGACCCCTGTTGCTTTTTACCCTTCTCTCTGTCCTCCCCAGATAGGGGCCAGTTGAGTAATTGTGACAAAGTATAACAAAACAGAGTAACTAGGGTCCCAAGTTCTGGCAAGAGAACCAAAAAAAAGTGAGCCCCACGGAACTGAAAAGTGTCTGAGAGATTGTGGAGCAGGAGAGAAATAGCCCCAATATAGGTGTTTTTGAACTCCAGAGCTCACCCTCGATCTACACAGTGTGAATCTGATTCTTGTGAGCATACCAAAGACTTTGAGAACTGAGTTGATAAACCACTGTCTCAGTCCCAGGGTGACCACTGGGTGGTACATATCTGGGACAGAGCCACAGAGCAAGACAGAGAATTTTGAGAACTGAACTATTATATTGAAACCATAGCTATGGAGGGTGGATTGTAAATTACAACCAGAAATTAACCAGATTAATTGTGTATTAAAACAAAAACATCAACATTCTCCATGGAATTTAAATAAGACTCAGAGCCTAAAAACATAGTATTCAAAATGTCCAGAATACAATCCAAAATTACACAGCATATGAATAACCTGGAAAACCTCAACTTGGATGGGAAAAGACAATCAACAGACACCAATGTTGAGATTATATGGTTATTGGAATTATCTGACAAAGATTTTAAGGCAGCTATGATGAAAATGCTCTAATAAGCAATCACCAATACTCTTGTAACAAATGTTAAAACAGAAAGTCTCAGCAAAGAAATAGAAGACACAAAGAAGAACCAAATGGAAATTAAAAATGTGACAGCAAATAAAAATCTCTGCTATGAATAGTAGAACAGAAATAACATGAAGCGGTCAATGAACTTGAACACAGTTCAATGGAAATGACCAAATCTGAACAAAATTTTTGAAATGAGCAGTGCCTGGAAGGTCTGTGGAACATGAACAAAAGGTCTAACACTCACGCCATGTGAGTCTCATAAGGAAAAGAGGAGAACAGTGCTGAAGAGTATGTGACAAAAATGCCTGAAAACTTCCTAAATTAGGTAAAAGACATAAACCTAGAAATTCAAGAAACCAAGCAGCATTCTAAAGAAATCCAAATCTAAACACTTTGTATTTAAAACTGCTAAAAACAAAAAAAAAACCCTTAAAAACAGACAAAGACAAACGATGTATTACTCATACAGAAACAATTTGAATGACTACAGATTTCTCATAAGAAACCATAGAGGCCAAAAGGAATTCTCACAACATTTTTTTTAAATGCTGAAAAAACATGTGTCAACCCTGAATTCTGTATTCAGCAAAAATATTCTTCAGAAATATGGGCAAAATAAAGGCATTCACAGATGAAGAAACGTTAAAAATTAATTGTCAGCAAACATGTTTTTGAATAATTGTTAAAGAAAGCTCTTTGGACAGAAGAGAAATGATACCACAAGGGAAAAATGGGAATAATAAGAATGAAGAAAAAATAGAAATGGTAAACATCTAAGTAAATATAAAATACTGGTCTTCTTTTGTGTTCTTTAAAGTGTATTTGACAGCTGAAAGGGGAAATGAGGATATTTTCTGGTGGAGTTTTCAATATATGTAGATGTAAAATACAGTGTGACTCTAGCATAAAGGGGGAAAGGTAAAAGGACTGAGCAGGTGTTACGGTTTCTGCATTCCAAACGAAATGGTAAAATGTCAGTTCTAAGTAGATGGTACAAAGTTAAGTGTGCTATTTGCAATCCCTCCAGTAACTACTAAAACAATCCTACAATGAGATATCATCAAAACCAAGTAGATAAATTAAAATGGAATGCTAAAAAAGTTTAAAATAACCCCAAAGAAGGTAGAAAGGGGAAATGAACAAAAACAGAGGGACGAGCAAAGTAAATTCAGATGAAAAGGATTATACATTATGACCAAGTGGGATTTATTCCTGGCATATGAGGATGGTTAAGTATATGAAGATCAATCCGTGGTCATATACCACATTAATAAAAGGAAGGGAAAAAACTATGATCATCTAAGTTGATGCAGAAAAAACATTTGACAAAATTCAAGACCCTTTCATGATAAAAAAAAAGAAAAAAAACATTTAAGAAAGTAGGACTAAAGGGCACTACCTCAACATAATGAAAGTCATTTATGAAAAACCCACAGGGAATGGTGAAAGGCTGACAGCTTTTTTTCTAAGATAAGGAACAAGTCAGGGAAGACTGATTTTGCCCCTTCTATTCAAATAGTACTAGAAGTTATAACCTGAGCTATTAGGTAAAAAAAAAGAAATAAGAGCCATCCAAATTGGAAAGGAAAAAGTAAAATAATATCTGTTTGCAGACGACATGATCTTATATATAGAAAACCCTAAAGACTTTACACACAAAAGAATTGTTAGAACTAATAAATGAATCTAGCAAAGGAGCAGGATATAAAGTCAATGTACAAAAATCAGTTGCATCTTCATGCACTAACAATGAATAATATGAAAATGAAATTAAGAAATCAATTCCATTTATAATGGCATCAAAAAGAATAAACTATGTAGGAATTAACCAAGGAGGTGAAAGACTTGTAAGTGAACTATAAAACATTTCTGAAAAGAATCAAAGAGGACATAGATAAGTGGAGACACGCTCCATGTTCATGAATTAAAAGCCTTAAGTATTGTCAAGATGTCAGTACTACTCAGAGTGATCTACAGAATAAATGCAAGCCATAATCAAAACCCCAAACCCTGTTTTGCAGAAATTGTAAAACCCATCCTGATATTCATATGGAATCTAAAGGAATGTGAATAGCCAAAACAGTTTTAAACGAGAATGAAGCTGGTGGACTCACACTTCCTGATTTCAAAACTTACTACAAAGCCACAGGTACTAGCACAAAAACAGGCATGCAGGCCAATGAAACAGGGAAGATGGACAGAAATAAACCTCACATATATGGTCAAGTGACTTTTGGAAAGGATGCCAAGAAACTTCAATGGGGAAAAGGGCTCTTCAACAAGTAATGATGGGAAAAATGGATATTCACATGCAAAAGAATGAAGTTGGACCCTTATCTAACACTATATACAAAAATTAACTCAAAATCAAAGACCCAAATGTAAGAACTAACACTATAAAACTCTTAGAAATAAACATAGCACAAAGAGTTCATGACACTGAATTTGGCAATGATTTCTTGGATATGACTCCAAAGGCACAGGCAACAAGAACAACAGAAAAAGACAAATTAGGCTTCACAAAAAAATTTTTTTTAATTGCATATCAAAGACACTTAAAAAAGGCAACCCACAGAATGGGAGAAAATATTTGCAGGCCAGATATCTGATAAGGGATTAATATACCCAGAATATATAGAGAACTCCTAAAATTCAGCAACAAAAGAACAAACAAGCTGATTCAAAAATGAGAAATGATTTTAATAGACATTTCTCTAAAGAAGATACACAGATGACCAATAAACACATGACAAGATGCTCAACATCATTAATCATTAGAAAAATGCAAATTAAAACTAAAATAAAATACCACTTCACACCAATTAGGATACCTACTATTATAAAATAAAACAGGAAATAATAAGTTTTGGTGAGGATATAAAGAAATTGGGAACTTTGTGCACTGTAGGTGAGAGTATAAAATGTACAGCTGCTGTGGAAAACAGTATGGCAAGTCCTCAAAAATTAAAAATAGAATTACCAGCAATTCCACTTCTGGGTGTATACCTCAAAGAAATGGAAACAGGGTCTTAGGAGATATTTGTACCCGTCTTCATACCACCACTATTCACAATAACTAAAATGTGGAAACAACCCGTGTCCATCAATGAATACATGGATAAACAAAGTGTGGTGCATACATGCAATGGAATACTATTCAGTCTTAGAAAGGAAGGAACTTCTGACACGTGTTACCTATGTGGATGAAATTTGAGAAGACTGTGCTAAGAGAAATGAGCCAATCACAACAAGACAAAAACTATATGATTTCACTCACCTGGGGTATAATTCATAGAGACAAAAAGTAGAAATGTGGATGCCAGGATCTGGGGGAAATGGGGGAGTAGGATTTATTATTTAATGGGTATAGAGTTTCAGTTTTATAAGATGAAAAGAATTCTGCAAATGAATGGTGGTAATAGTAGCACAACATTATGAATTAATTAACACCACTGAACTAAACACTTCCAATAGATAAGATGATAAACTTGTTACGTATATCTTGTCACAATTTTAAAAAATTGGAAAAACAGAGAAAAAGAAGAGGAATAAACTAAAAAACAAATAAAAACTGGTAGACCTAAATCTGAACATATCAATAATTACACTAAATGAAAATTGTTTAAACACACAAGAAGAAAGCTTTATATTTTTTAAGGAAAGCTGTAGTGGCTACATTAACAGCAGACAAAGTGACCTTAGAGCAAAGAAAACCAACGAGGGTAAGCAGACAGCAGTACGGTGAGTGCCGGAGGGGAAAGGAGGTGAGGGAAGGCGGCAGAGCACGAAGGGGGGATAAATGGTGGCAGAAGGAGACTTGACTTTGAGTGACAGCGAACTGTGCCGTGTGCGGATGATGTTTAGTTGAGTTGTACACTCGAAATCTGCACGGTTTTGTTAACCAATGTCACCCCAACAAGTTCAGTTAAAAAAAGAAATATAGTAATCACATTAAAGAAAAGGATAAAAATTTTCCATTGCATATTTCTCTTAGTGTTGTCAATGGCCTTCATAAAAAAGAGGGCTATTACATAATGATAAAGGGTCAATTCATTAAGAAGATATAGCAATCTTAAATGTGTATGTACTAAACAATAAAACTGCAAAAGAAATGCAGCAAACACTGATAGAGATGAAAGGAGAAATGATCTACTGTACTTGGAGATTTCAACACTCTTCTCTCAGTGATCAATAGAACAAATAGGAGATCACCAAGGATATAAAACTGAACAATGACATCAAGCAAATGAACCTAACAGACATTATACAGGGTGGGGCAAAAGAAGGTTTACAGTCATTCATATGGAAAATAATACAATAATTAATAAATAATAGGGACTTCCGGCCAAGATGGAGGCGTAGGTAGACACCCGGTGCCTCCTCGCACAACCAAAAGAAGGACAACAACAAATTTTAAAACAAAAAACAACCAGAACTGACAGAAAATCGAACCGTATGGAAGTCCGACAACCAAGAAACTAAGAAACATACATCCAGACCGGTAGGAGGGGCGGAGAGGACTCGCGTGGCGGGG
>VMDR010026922.1:0-13805 GCA_007922815.1 Macrotus californicus
ACAGCTGTGTTTAAATAAATCTACCTAATTGTACTGAAGCCTGCCATGTATTCATGGACTAATGCCATTTGCCTGCTTACAAAAAGATAACAATAAGCTCCACTGGGCAATGACAATTTAGGTAAACAAATTGGGAAGTTTCTACACTAAGCCTAGGTATTTTTATGATTTTTATTTGGCTCCCTGCTTCCAACAGATCATGTTTTTTGACCTTAAACCAAAAGTAAGAAAGACAGATAAGTCAGTCAATGCTTGACACTTCCCCACAAAGACTGGACCATCTGGGCCCTTTATATTTGTAACAGGTGCTTCTGGGATTTAGAGTCTAATTCTGGCCCAGATTCTGTTCTGTACGGGTGACTCTGTTGCTATGTGCAATTGTGCATTGCATTAATTGAAGAGTAGAAAAGGCCAAGTACAGCAATTAGTCAGTTGGTCATGCAGAAAAGAGTCTAGCAGCTTTGAGCCATGAAATGTTGAATGCACAGATGCACAGTACCATCAGTTTTGCTCTCTGTGGTGTGCTCGTAGTCTGTGACAGGTAAAATGCCTTTGCGACTTGATCCCAGTTTTCTGTCCTGTTTAAAAACAAACTACGTTTTGTAGCTACAGGAGAGAAAACGCTGTACTGACACAATGTTTAGAATATCTCCTAGAATAATATACCATAGGAAGAAAACTAAAAAATATATAAATAAGCTTAATATATATTTTAATCATGAAATATTTAGATGTGTTATTTGTTAGAAGACAGTACTATAAAAGCACTTTTCAAAATTGAAGAAACTTTGTGACTCATAACATGGGCATAATTTTAATTTTGTTTAAACCATTTAAAACACATATAATTATTTACTTACTTAAAAGTCCACTTTCCTTTTTATAAATTAGGAGTATTGTCAAGTGCTGGAAGCAACCTAAGTGCCCATCAGTAAATGAGTGGATCAAAAAACTATGGTACATTTACACAATGGAATTCTACGCAGCAGAGAGAAAGAGGGAGATCCTACCCTTTGCAACAGCATGGATGGAACTAGACAGCATTATGCGAAGTGAAATAAGCCAGGCGGTGAGGGACAAATACCACATGATCTCACCTTTAAGTGGAACATAATCAACAAAAGAAAAAAGCAAACAAAGTATAACCAGAGACATTGAAATTAAGAACAATCTAACAATAGCCAGAGGGGAAGCGGGAAGGAACAGTGCAGGGAAGGGTTTCCAGGAAACACTCTAAAGGACACATGGACCTAACCAAGGGGGAGGGTGAGAGCAAGGGAGGGAGGTGGGATTGGCTGGGGTCGGTGGGGAGTGATAGGGGGGAAATGCAGACAACTGAAAATGAACAACAATAAAGTAATAAAATCTTTAAAAAATTAGGAGTATTGTCAATAATCAAATGATATAAAGACTGACAAGTGTGATAATAATTCACTTATGTGGAATCACATAAACAAACAAACAATAAAACTTATAACCCTAAAGCACTGAGACTATTTTAACATTTATGGTTTCTCAACTCATTTTTAGTAATTGAATTACATTTTTCACACTTCATGATATCACCATTGTGATGGTAATTTTATATGTCAACTTCACTGTATTAATGGATGACCATGGTAAAACATTACTTCTGGGTGTATCTACGAAAGTATTTATGGACAAGATTAGAATCTGGATCAATAGAGGAAAGAAGATCACCCTCACCAATGCAGGCAGCATCATCCAGTCCATTCCCTGAGTGCCCTAATAGAACAAAAACACAGAGGAGGGAGCATTTGCTATCTGTGTCTGACAGCATCTTCCCCTGCTCTTAGACTTGGGCTTTCCTGGTTCTCGAGCCTTTGTACGGTGAATTATACCACTGGCTCTCCTGATTCTTCAGTTTGAAGATAGCAGATCATGAGACTTCTTGGCCTCCATAATCACAAGAGCAAATTCCTGTAATAAATTATCTAAAGGATATATATATACTTTATATATATATATTTTTTTTTTCTCTTAGTTCTTTTCTCTGGAGAACCTTAACTAATACAACCGTTATACTTTACGGTGTTTCAGTATTTTATTCTATGTTTTCTACATCGCTAATTCAACTTATAATAAGTTAAATAATTAAAATAGAGTTAAAATTAAATACAAGATGGAGACTAGACTTGAAAATTCTCAGAGCAGACAGTACCATTTAATCCAAATTGCAAAATTAAATTAAATCTAGCTTATTTAATGAACATAAGTGAACCTTAACTTAGATTATCTTCCTAAAAAATGGCATAAGATAATCACTTTTAACCAGCTTCTCCCATCAGAAAACCCCCACTGTGATAATCAATCACTGTAAAGTCTAAAAAATTTCCTCCTTTTCACATTACAAGCCACCCTGAAATGGCATGCCTCTGAGCCTTGTATCTGTTTTGAAGGTGAAAGCTCAGTCTGTAAACCGTTCTTACACGCACAATAAACTCTTACTAAAAACTATTTTACTGCTCTGGTGGTTTTAGTTTTGCTGTTTCCAGATTTTTGACAATAGATACTATTAGTTAATATGATAAACAAATATTGTGACTACAGTCTATAAATCAGGAACTGTTTTAGGTAGGGAAGCCCCTGTAACCTATAGAGCTTACAGTGTCTGAGCAAGTCACATCATTGTTTTAATATTCACATACATATTTCCATTTAATAATAATAAAATTAAGCAATGGTTGGTGTCACGTACGCAAAGAAAGCAAAGTAAGGAGGTAGAATCGATAAAGATGTTATTTAAGTTAATGAGGTCAGGAAAGAACTCTTTAAGTAGGTGATGTTTACACAGAAATTTAAAGGCGATGAGAAAAGTTTGGAAAATCAATGGGTAAAGAGCATTTCAAGTGTGAAGGTGGGAAAAGGGATAAGCAGACTGGACAGCAGGAGCTGGGACACCAGGTGGAAGAGGCCTGTTGTGGTGATGGAGCACCTTCGTGAACCCGGAACTTCAATGGATGCTTGACCTATTTTATTTCTGATATGCAGATAGGCTCCATGGCAGACTGATTAAACATGAAATCCCTGGAGTCAGAGAAAATTATTTTCACATCCAGGATCTAGTACTTATTAGATGTGTTGTCTTTTGTAAAATAGAGGTTACAATAACAGTGATAACACAGCATGGTTGAACAGAAGCATGCAATACGCTTCTTCCAATACCTGACATGTAGTACATATACAGGTAAAAGTATCAGTGATGATCATCACCAACATCACCTTCTATGAACTATAAACTATTAGTAAGGTTCACGTAATAGGGAAATTAAAACTCAGATTTCCTTAATTCTGGCTGTTTTGTTTTATGATACCTCCAAACAACTTATTGTAAAAATTAATTTATCCAACCTCTACAGTTGTTCTTTGTGGATTAGTCTGCTACAAATTATTCCTTTATAACCAAAAGGGAAAGTGTCCCCTAGAAAAGACTGTAGTGCCTAAAAGAATGCATTTTTCATATAATTTTTAAAAATTTATTTGAAATAAAAAAAAACTCTGATATTTGTACTTTTACTGCACAAAAGCATGAAAACATGGAAATGTTTCTATCAGTGCACCGGTTTGGAAAATCTTGTTTTCTTGGAAATTCTTGTGGCTCACCAAGAATTCTCACCTCAAGGTCTTTGGTTCAATTGTTTTAAGACTCAGGGTATCTAGGACTCCAAAACATCAAGCTTCTTAAGAAAAAAGAGTTTTGGGCTTTTCTGTGAATAGTTTTTATTATCTGTAAATAGAATAAAACAAAATAAGAATTAAAAATAGTAAAAAAAACTCGAGTGCCATTTAAAATGAAAAGAAAACAAAACGGGCCATCTCTTTCGGGAGGTACTCTTCCTTACTGCCAGAGGGGGGCAGTGCCGTTCAAGCAACAAGGAAACTGTGAAGTCTCCGATTCCAGGGGAGCCCAGGCACAGCACTTTCCCCACTGTGGCTAAATACAGAATCACTCAATTTTTATTCCCACCCTGGTAGCAGCACCTCATACTCAGCAAATAGTGTCTGCTCCTTGTAGCTCTCAGATGTTCTTGGTGGGAGCATATTCCAAAAGCTATTCTTCTATGCTAGATCAGTTTCACAGAGTCATGGCTTTGGGTGGCCAGATTTATTAGGACCCTGGTCCCTGCTAAGCCTTTTGTTGGTAGCTTCTGTGTCCTAAGGAATCTATTAAGTCATTCTAGAAGAATTCTGCAGATCTACTGGAAAAAATATCTTTTCAATCCCTTAAACTTTGTGCTTAAAGGAAGGAGGGGATAATTTGATTCCTTTGAATCAGAGAAGAGCACTGATAACCACCCATTTTTCCTCACTATTGCAGCTTGCTTGCTCCAGCCAAGCACTGGCCACGCTCCAGGAGGGAGAAAGTCTTTAATGTCACAGATACATTTACATATCCAACTGGTAGAACAGACGGGCATTTAGGAAAATCGAAGTCCAAAAAGGTAATAAGTATCTCACACTTGTTCAAAAAATATTCCCATAAAGACACTGAGTAACAGTTTCATTATTTTTCTACATTTTTCTATATACATGCACACATGCATACATTCACACATTATAGATTTAAACCACTGAAAAACTCTGAAAAATCATTTATTCCTACCCCTGGCTGGGTGGCTCATGTGGTTGAAGCGTGATCCCACACACCAAAATATGGCAGGTTCAATCCCTGGTCAGGGCACAGACGGGAGGCAAACGCTCAATGTTTCTCTCTCTCTCTCTCTCTCTCTCTCTCTCTCTCTCGTTCTCTCCTCATTCCTCTCTCTCTCTCTAAAATCAATAAACATATCCTCAGGTGAGGATTTAAAAAATTACATGTATATATTTTCTAAATAGCCCATAAACATCTACAAATCAACATTTAGAACTAAATCTGTGACCTTGAAATTTTGTTGAAATCTCTGACTTTCCAATAATTCCTCTCATTAAGACTGATTTCAGTTGCTTGTTTGTTACCTGTATTCTCTATCAGGCTTCAAGCTCCGTAAGTGCAAAGACTCTTTTTGGATTTGTTACCCAATATGCCTCCAAATACTGGAATATTGTAAGCCCTGAAAAACACTGAATCCTGGAACATTACCTAAATTACAAAGTTAATTTTTGTCTTGTTTCAAGTTAAAACATGTATCATTTGCCAAAAAAAAAGAAGTAACCAAATATTTCAATAAGGCACAATTTGATCCCTTTTCCCTTTCCAGTTTCATTTTCCTATTTTAAACCTGTTCTTACACCAAAGCCATGCACTGCACTTCTTCAAATATATGAGTTTACTCATGCTGAAACTTGTCGCTCCTTTAACTTTCCTAGTATCCAACTCCGTATTTTTCTAGACCCACTTAAACGCTTTTCCATAAATCTTAACTGACCCACACCCCAGCAGAACTCCTGCCATGTGATCCCACCATACTTTGAACACCACTTCGCAACACAGCACTGACCCATTTCAACATACACACAACGATGTACAGCAGCCTCCACTCACTCAGAGGGGATATGGTCCACGACACTCAGTGGATGCTCGAAATCACAAACAGTAGCAAATTCTATGTACACTATGTTTCTTCTTATACATAGACATATCACCTGTGGTAAAGTGTAATTAGTGAATTAGGCTCAGTAAGAGAATATCAACAATAGCTATTATAAAATAGAACAATTAAAATAATATACTGGAATAAAAGTTATGTGAATACTCTCTCTCAATGTCTTGTTATATTGTGTTCATCATTTTTCATGTGATGATGTGAGATAAAATAATTGTGTAACAAGATGAAGTGAGATGAATGGCATAGGCATTGTGATGTGGATTAGGTTATATCAGCATACATCAGAAGGAGGAACATTAAGCCATGATGATTTGCAGCGAGATGCCAGGAGCAGGCAATGTCAATGTTGGGGATCTTTAATAATTGGACTACTTATTTCTGAAATTTTCCATGTAATATTTTTGGACCAGAGTTGACCACAAGTAACTGAAACTGCAGAAAGCAAAATTGTGGAGAAGGAGGAACTACTTCATAGCTATATATCTACTTAAATATATATGCATGCATTAAGTATATTTCCTATATATACCTATATATCAATATATACATAAATTATACTTCATTTCATATATATGTTTATATCAATTACATTTCATTCAATATATACATGTGTATATATATATATCTCAATCAATTGATAGTTATACCTACACTGACACACATCTATATACATTAGGTACCTTGTACAAATTTATAAGGAATAAGCAGGTTTAAGTGGGGCCTGTGAAGATTTTTAATGAAAAATGATTTTAATGCCAAAAAACTATCTTAAATATTCTCAAGAAAAACAGTATAGTCACTACAAAAATATTGCAATTAATTAAATTAATTAATGAAACAAAGTCTTCATCAAAAATTTCATTGTCAAATGGCAAGGTGATATATAACTTGAATTCAAGACTTTTTAAAAACTATATTAATGATTTAGATAAATTTCTAAGCATTTAAATTGGACTCAGTGGGTTTATTGATATGAAATTTGTAAATACAACTTTATTCTGTTGATTAACTTCTTTAGAAATGAGGCTTAGGGACAGCAGTATTTGGCAGAAAGAGCAGTATCTGTTGTTAGGTTGGGGCTTTTTTCCCCAATTTTTCATAACAGTTGTTGTTCTACTCAAGGCTCTCTGTTTTTTGTTAAAATGGTGTTGATTTTCTTTACTTATAATAAGTCTACTAACATTCAGCAGCTGTCACAAAGCAAACGTGGACATTTACAGGTCATGCTTAGTCTCGAGAGATATAAATGATGCAAATGGTCAGTAACACACATATGATAAGAACAGGAAATGTGGGAAAGAAGAAAACATGTACATACAAAAGACCGTTATTATGTAGTTAAGTCTATTTTATCAAAAAAGTACAATTCTGAAATGAAGGCAATTTACAGAGGACATGAAAACAAATGGACTAAAGAATCTGGGCCAATCTGTTATTCCTATCAGGTAGGGGATGACATATAATCCTTACGTAAGCGTTCACGGTCAATATAAGACAACAGATCTTTTCAGAATTATATCTAGCCTTGTTTAATGAAAGGCCTACTCTTTCTTTCTGCCTTCCTAATTTTCCTCATACTGCTCCCTTCATGTGTTCATTTTGGCAAATTGTATTAGTTAAAACCCTACCTATTTATTCAAGCCCTACCGCAAATGCCTCCTTTTCCTTTTGTTTTGGCCCATAAACATTATTACAGGGTTTACTGCCTTCCACTGACTGAATGAGAGTATTTACTCACCACTAATCATGTGCCATGTATTCTTTGTTTTCTCAGAGTGTCCTCAGTTAATGTTTTTCTTCATGTTTTTCCTGACACCCTCAATTCATTGCTTATAAATTAAATGAAGAAGACCCTGTGTGCTTTTGATCTGAGCTCAATACAGTTCATTAAAAGAATCTAAGTTCATAAAAGGAATAGGTTTTCTCATATCATAAATCAAAAATAAACTGCCTCCACTCTCCTTTCCCCTATCTCCCCTATCTATCATTCTCAAATGTAAGTCTGTTCGAAGTTACTACCTCTGGACCTTCTCTACTACCCTCAGACAAATTCAAGAATGTGTTAGTCATAGCAAAGGATTTTCACAGGAATCTAACAAAGGTAAGCAAGTACTTTGTGACTCAGGCAGGGTCCCACTACAACACATGCAGAAAGAGATTCATGGATTGCCTAGGCAAATCATGGAAAAATTTTCTTTTTTAGGCTCATGTAAAACTAAGAAACAGGAAGATGTCTCCTTAAATCACCAAATAAAAGCTCCTAGAATTTTCACTATTTAAGAAGAAATAAAACAGTTTTCCACTCAGTATAAAGTCAGCTATCACATACAGAAAAGTAATCTGGTCTCCCTGTCAAATACCTTGGCACTGCTGCTAACCAGTGATATGGCCTTAGGCATGAAGCTTAGTCTGTTCTACACATTAGCATGTCCATCTAAAGCGAAGATGTAGAATTCGATAATTATCTCTAAACTTCCTTCCAGTTATGGTAGATGCTATAAAAAGGCACTTTCTTATTATTATGAGATATAAACTAATCTTCTGTTGTTAAAATTATACCTCCATTCCTTCACCCTTAATATCAATGTTATTTTTTTAAACGTGTTAGGCTCATAACTTAGGCCCCTTTCTATACAATGTGTGCTATCATTTTCACTGAGCATTTAGCACAAGTGAATATTATCCTCAGAAGGTGTTGAAGGAGAAAGGAAAAGATTCACAGCTTTTCCTAGTCTCTGCTGAAGCTCATCAAGGCTAAACAGTGAGAATAGCTGGACATTTGCATAATTAATTTCCTTTATTATTTAAATTACCCTAACAATTGCTTTAGAATCAGTCATTTTGTGTACCTAGCTTTTAGACTGCAGCCTCAATGAAATGTAAATATGAAAACCTGATTCTTTAAAAGCAGAAAGGAGAAACAATTGGTACAGTTGCCTATTATGAAATACCAGCGGAGATGTGGGGTCTGGACACGACAGAACAATAACCTGCACTTCTGCCTCTTTCATCACACGAATTTTGGGGGTAGAAATGACTTAGAAACAATATGGAGGAACGTTTACAATATTTTATCCCCAAATCCTTTCTGTTTCTCCTGACTTTTGGCTGAGACTCTGAGACATCTATTCTATAACCTCAGATTCTCTAATCCTGTGGGCTACAAGCTTTGTGGTCTACAGCTAATAAAATAATCAAGCATACTATATTGGCAATTTGACTTGTTAAAGTAGTTTAGGATCGCTTTCTTAATTACATAGTTTTAAAGAAAGCTGATTAAATGATGAAAGTGTGCCATAGTGGTGCTCCCTGTAAATATTCAGGAAATTTCTTTGATAGGTAAGTAAATGAGGCATGAATACTGCGTCTGCCAGTGTGTGTAAAGAAAAAGGAAACACTCACATTCACACTTACACAATTAAGAACCTAAGAGATACCCTGAATGATAAAGCTTCTAAATCAGCTCCTTCTTTAATATTTTTTCTGGTATTACTTTATAGCTTACACTCATGGATAAACTAAAGCCTATTATTATTATTATTATTATTATTACTATCATCATCATGTTTGTTATTTATTTTTATGTTTTCTTTTTATTCAGTGACTAAGCCACTTGGTTCACAGCATATCTGCATATCTACCCTCTGATTTTATCCCACCAAACTCTGTGCCAGTCCTCTATCCTGTGTACACTTAAATCATGTGTACACTCAAACATATAATGATGAAGTATTTTTGAAGTTATTAACTTATTATACCTAGGAGCCAAGGAGGAAAAAAGTATGCTCTGCTCAGTATATGTTGAAAAAATTTCCCCAAGAACTTTAAGATTCTGGAATCCATTTGATCTGTGTTAACACACGGCATGTAAGTGTCACAGATTTGCATCCAATATCCTGAGGTTCTGCCTTTTCATAGTAACCAAGTGACCGAAGAGGAGCAGACTATGCTACCCCAAAAATGTCGTTTTGGCATATTAATTATTTTGAACTAAAGTTACTTAAGAAACAGCCTGTGCAGTTAAGAACACTGTATATATACCGCATCTTCTTTATCCGATTATCAATCGAAGGACACTTCAGTTGTTTCCATGCCATGGCCAACTTAATCAGTGGACAGGCCGAGAAAAATGAAAAGGGCAGAAGTTAAACATTGTCCAGTCCTACATAACTATGAATAAGTCATAAAAGTATTTTCCTCTTAACCTTTACAAATAAGTAGATACTCAGATTTAAATTTAGAATTTTAAATTATCATTATCTTTTTGAAGTTGCCATAAGAGTCATATGAATTGATGTATGTGAAAACAGATTTTCAATCTAGAAAATATTGTAAATATTTTAAATATTCTGCTCTTTATTAACAATACCTAATTTTTACTTGGAAATCAAAACATGAATTCATGTAAGAATTTCAGCTCATTTCATTCATCACTAGCAATACATTCTTAAAATTCCACATATATTAATTTTTTCCACCTTCAAGTCAACTTATGATGATATACTATTATTATAATTCCTGATGAGGAAAATGAATACTGAGAATATGAATCAAAGGTCCCATTCAATTTCTGACCATTGAAGTTTCTCATTGCTTTTATTTTTGAAAATCAGTCCACAATAATCTCTTGGGAAGAACCAAAGGGAAAACACACACATCACTTGTGCTGCGCTGGATAATGAATTACTGAAGATGTGTGGAGAACCACACAGCACTTTAAAAATGTAGCATGTGAAGTTATTCACATTCCACTCTCCATGTAGTAGTATGACAGCTGGAGAAAAACAGTAAAAAAAAATCACTAACATGATAACCAGACAAATAAGAATAGCAGTTGAAAAGTTTAGGTCACCGTGAAATGTGCAAATCACATCATAACCTCACATTTTCACTTCCAAATCACCTTCTCCCAGCAGGGTAGAAATAGAGATTCACACTGCATAACCTTTCATCCAACATCATTGCTGTGCTAGAGAGAAGGCTTAAGTAACTTAATTTTTCTCACAAAACACGATGTTGATATTTGGCAGCTTCCACTCTGGCTGGGTGCCCTGACATGAATTGCAGATTCTCTGTGCTCCTTCTAAGGGGAGTTTCAGGAAGATGAAAGCAGATGTGGACAGAAGCAGATGCAGCCCAGAAGTCAAAAAGCGTGAGGCTCCTCAATACCACAGGAGTAGATTTGGCAGCCTCACGCTGTTTTAAGGAAGAAAGGTAATTTTCTATAAAGTAATGAGAGAGTCGCTTAACTCAGACAAACAACTACAATGATTGCGTTTTGTTTTCGTAACATCAGGAAATGTTCTTTAAATGTAAGTTAAAATTAAGCAGTTGTTTTTGGTTGTTACCGGTTTTTATTATCATTTTTGTTTTGTTTTGTTTTCAAGGCAATAATGGAACTGTAGGGTTGAAAGTGATATTTAAATTGGAACTTATTGTAAGTTATCTCCACAACTGAAGTCAACAGTAACCTTTCCAAACAGATATAATCAAATGAAAGGATGTTGTTGCCTCGTCTGGCTACTTCAAATCTCATGTCCAAGTTTCTTGAGTTTCTGGCTATAGCACTGAGCTTCTCAGGGTTCCATTACTTATCCCTAATCCAGTTCTCTTAGAGAACCAGAGGCTCTCATAGCTTTTCCTTCATGTATTGTCATCAACAGATTGTGCCAATGGTAGGTCTCTATTCACTGGTTACTTCTTAAGGATGAAGAGGGGCAATTCTTTTTCACTTCCATGAGAAGGTTCTCATTGACTGTACTTTCTGACCTTTCTATATCACTTTATTCATTCTGCTTTAGGTAGGTAGAGTGATTTGTCTCAAATTTGTATGAATAATCTCTACTCTTATCTACAGAAAATATATACTACTAATTGATTTCCTGTAAAGTTTGTTCTACACGCTCCTCTTGCTCCCTGGGACATTTGAAGT
This sequence comes from Macrotus californicus, assembly GCA_007922815.1. Taxonomy (NCBI): domain Eukaryota; kingdom Metazoa; phylum Chordata; class Mammalia; order Chiroptera; family Phyllostomidae; genus Macrotus; species Macrotus californicus. The sequence goes on from VMDR010026922.1 coordinate 11,500, forward strand.
TTTGAGCAATTAATTTCAGAGACCTTAACTTACGCGCTTTGGAGATTCTAAAACATACAACAGAAAAATACTTTAAGAAAGCAAGGTTACCCAGTACTAGATGTATGGAATTGGGCCTTGTATTTTAGTTTGTGGACAAGGCATTTTAAAACTGGGAGTGTGTTGCAGCCTCTCAAGGCCAGGCAGGTCCACTCTGGCTTTGGGGAGCGGAAGAAAATGCTTGGAGCCATGGGGAGGCTTAACATGCTTTTATTCATGGGTGGGCGAGCCATGCACGCTGCAAGTTGTTTGTCTCCTGCATGTCTCTGCAGGTCACTGCATGTCACCTCTCCCCTCTGTGTGGCATGCAGTGTGGTCCTTGCTCCCCAGCATGGCACATGTCGGTGGCACTCAGCAGGGAGTCCCTACCTGCTTAAATACTAGAGGCAAACAAAGCCAGCTTCCAGCCAGAACATTACATAACATAACATAATTCAGCACATGCGAGCCTAGTTCACTTTATGGGAACAGTTTATCAGACCCAGTCTCAAGGCTATGAGAACACTACTTATCAGACCCATTCAAGGTTATGGGAACACTGCTTCCTTTAGTTACCCAGACAGCTGGGTGAGGAAGCCAGACTGCCTCCACTTACCCTATAGGGAGATACTTAAGTTTATGCAGCTAATAGTTTTACAGTTGAGCATTAGGCTTTTCATTCCTGAAACCTAAGCTTGGCTGTGTTGCTAAGACATCAGAAAAAGCTCAAAAGGGACCACCTGGGGTCCTATAGTGCTCTGTAAGACAGACCACATGGATCTTAACAGCTAGCAAAACTTCATGAATGAGGTCTGATTGTACAGGTTGGCTTCTGGGAGGTTAGTAGATAAAAGGCATGAAGACCTCAAGGCTACCCTCTGCAAGGGCTAGAGTACTTGTGATTTTGTTAGCTGAAATCTATACCTTCAGTTGGCACAGGTAGCTTCAGCATGTCTGATTGTACTGCTTACTCTACACGTTCAGCTTTTCCTAAGAAGGCGTAGATGAAGCAGAAGTTCACTTTTAGGCAAAAACAAACAAACTCCTTACATCTTTAAAATTACTTTGGAAACAATTTACAGAAAGCATGCTGTTTTTTTTTCAGGTGGCAGCTGAATTTGTGTATACTTCACAAACTACGGAGGTTCCAGCTATAATTGTCAGCGACAATGCTGTATGTGCAGGGCTAGATTAGCAGCCTCGGATCATTTCAATATTCCTGGTAGAGAAGGACACCACTAATGGGTGTATATCCTGAGTTTTCTAGGACCTCAGGTTGGTTCTAAGTTAGTTTACCTTCATGTAAGAAAGAAATCTCCCTAGTAGACAGATTTCTTAAGTGTAAACAGTTCCATAAGAGGCAGTAAAGAAATAGCAACTGTGGTGCATGATTAAAAATACTCATAAGGGAGCATCCATGGCAGCTAGAGCACAAACTGAATATGGAACTGGGTGTCAGAAACCAGAGACTCGACAAGAAAACAGAAATTATAAGGTTGTGCAAAATGGTAATGCAGGAGGGTAAAAATCAACTTGTGGATGGTCAGTTTCCTCCTGTGAAATCTGAATTCACAGGTGAATTTTTCATTACTTAAGCAGAGAAGAATAATGCTTTTATTAGTTTGCCAGGGCTGCCATAGCAAAGTACCACAGACTGGGTCTCCTAAGCAACAGAAACATTTTCTCACAGTTCTAGAGGCTGGAAGTTCAATAATCAAGGTAGCAGCAGGGTTGGTTCATTTCTTCCAAGGCTTGGAGATGGTAGTCTTTTCTTTCTGTCTTCTGATGGTCTTCCTTCTGTGCCTGTGTCAAAATTTCCTCACCTTATAAGGATACCAGTCATACTGCATTAGGACCACCCTCATGAACTCATATTAATTTAATTATTTATTTATAAACATTACTTTCAAATACATTCACATTCTGAAATACTGGGAATTAGCACTACAAAAAAATGACCTTTGGAGGGGTGCACAATTCAGGCAATAATAATGTTATTTGATTTCTCAAAACCTTAATAATAACCACATTTATCATGCTTGATCCCTACTAGTCTTTTTATTTTCTTGTGCTATTTTTCCCAATCTCCAGAACTCAAATAACTTTTGAATCATATTTAAAATTTAAGAACAATTTTAGCTTGTAAGAGTTCTCCAGAGATCCTGAAGAGTCTAGACTTGTTCTACTGATATTCCTGAGGCTGTTCATCTTCAGAAGGCCTGATTTTACTTAGATACTCATTAAGCTGATTTTTACACCAGAAACAGCTCTCTCAGAGGATTTTAAGG
>VMDR010026923.1:0-13803 GCA_007922815.1 Macrotus californicus
TAAGCTCTCTAGCCATTCCACCTGAACCTTGCTGCTCTCTTCAGCATGTTTACTAAAAATTGGGAAAGTTGTTTGTTTTTCACCATCATTCATTTTACTTAACAGAAAGAGAATAAACCTCTTAAGACAGTGATGTGGTGACAGAGTAGAGAGTAGGAATATAAAGGGAAGTGGTATGGAGGAAGGGGTAGAGAGTTTGCAAAAGGTAGGCTATAGAAGACTACAGGAAATGGGGAAAGAAGAAATAATTGAAAGCATTGAGGTATAAAACGACTACATCTGTACCTCTAATAGTTATTTATACATTTTATTGTTTGGTTATGTCTTTGTATATATCCAGGTCCAACCATATTTATTCAAGTATTTTATCATCCAAAATAACCATAGGAATAAGTCTTTTTTTTCCTATTCTCTTATATTGAAACAAACATTAGGCCTCTGAAAACATTAGCTTCAGCCTTGAATTAACAACTAGGGATCAAAAGTATATTTATTTAATCTAGCTTAGTGATTTGTGCATCTTAAAGAGCTTCAAAATAGAACCTAGAAAGAAAATTAAAAACTGGTAATGTTAGCATATAACAAGTGTGAAATAAATTCACAGTCCAGAATTCAATAAACAGTAGCTAGGATCTCAACCTAAAGCAAACATGAACACTTGTTAAACATTTTCTGTTTGTGGCACATACTTACTATATTGACATTGAAATGTATTTGAAAAAAGTCTTGCTTTTCTGTTCCTGTAGTATCCCTCCTTCCTCGTTACCACCGGACATGACTCCTGGGCCACCCGAAACAGAATGTGTTTCCACTAATTTAACAGATAAATATCCTACACGTCACACTTCTGAACCAACTAGACAAGAAAGCTTGAGGTCTTTGAAAAATGATTTGGAAAACCACCTTGAAGACTTAGAGCAGGTGAGTCGTTTACTCTGTGTCAAGAAAATTCCAGCCCTGGCTGGTGTAGCTCAGTGGATTGAGCACAGGCCTGTGAACCAAAGGGTCACCAGTTCAATTCCCAGTCGGGGCACATGCCTGGGTTGCAGGCCAGGTCCCCGATTTGGGGCACTCGAGAGGCAACCACACATTGATGTTTCTCTCCTTCTCTTTCTCCTTCCCTTCCCCTCTCTCTAAAAAAAAAAAAAAAGAAAACTCCATAGTACACACAGTTTCCCTTTAAGGAAAAGACTGTCTTTTGGAGTACCTTCATATTCACGCCCAGGAAACAGATAACCTATCTGGTGTGTTTCTCTGCTGAGAATTAGGGAAAAGGCAAAAAGATCTAGTTTGTAGTTTTTACAAATCCTGTTTCTACCACTGACCTGCTGCCATTTGGTAGACACCTGTGGAAAAATTACTTAATTCTTCTGAATGTCAGTAGTTTTGGCTATAAAATGGGACCAGAAACCTCATATAATTGTGGTAAGGATTAGTATAAAGCAGGGGCGTCAAACTCATTTTCACCAGGGGCCACATCAGCCTCGTGGTTGCCTTCAAAGGGCCGAGTGTAACTTAGGACTGTATGAATGTAACTACTCCTTAGCAGTTAAGTGAGAGCTCGGCACTGCCACCCAGTAGAAACAAGGTGCCAGGCCGGATAAAACCAGGTGGAGGGCCGGATTCAGCCTGCGGGCCTTGTGTTTGCCACCTGTGGTACAAAGAGAGAACCTAATTGAGTATCTGCTATTTGCTAAATTCTGATGGATTACCTATTTAATTTTTCATCAGGATTGAGTGTAATTTTTTCACCTTCATACTTGTTTGTGTGTGCTCAGATGTACTTCTTTACATTGTACTGATAGCCCTAGAACTTCTAATCCAAAAATTCAGTTTGGAAGTCAAATTTTGAAGAGAATATCCTTTATATTGATTGAAAATCAGTATTTTTAATACTGTTTTTATTATCATGTAATAAATATTTATTGTAGGAAAATTAGAAAACAATGAAAAAGAAGATTAAAACTATTACCTCACCACCCAAAACCCATAAACATTTGGGAGTTAATTTTTCAGAATACTTTGCCTGTAATTGTGTGTGTGTGTGTAGTAGTAGCATCTCTGTCTTCCGTTTTATTCTCAGCAATAGAGTAAAAATAGACTTTGAATGATTTCCTTAGAAATCTGTCATCACCCTTGTAAACTGCAAGCAATCTTTATTTCTCCACTAAAATCATTTTTTAAAAAAAATTTTATACAACTAAATACATGAAGTTATGCTATTTAAGTACCCAAAGACTTCATTTAAAAACAACAACAATAACTTTCTTTTGTGGCTCTTGGTATTCATCTTGGTCGTCTAAAAATACATGGAGGGTTTTCTGAACCTTCTCTAAAAAGTATTCTTTGATGATCCGGGTATAACCACTAATGTGTCCTTGTTTATTCTGAAAATACAAGAATTGAAGCATGAGTAAGTTCTGTCTCAGATGCTTCTGAACAAACTTTTACATTGGAGGGCTTTCTATCTAGAGTCGGATGGACCTGGCTTCTTCATTTGGAATACATGAGTAACCTTTTAAGGTTGGGTTTCCTCCTCTGTTATTCAGTGGAAGTAATAGTCATCATTTTGCTCGTCTGTACGGCAGAATAGACATGCTAAAGGAATCACTGTTTTCTTCTCTTAGGAAGTGGAACTCATCATTACCCTAATTAAATCAGAAAAAGGAAGCCTGGGTTTTACAGTAACCAAAGGCAATCAGAGTATTGGTTGTTACGTTCATGATGTCATTCAGGATCCAGCCAAAAGTGATGGAAGGCTGAAACCTGGGGACCGGCTCCTGAAGGTGAGGCATTGCACGGAATGAACTTGTGCAAATGTGGCCAAAGAGCAAGCAGGGCTAGAGGAGAAGGAACAAGAAGGTTGAGTCACTGTGACACTGCTTCTCTCTCTGGTTTGTGTTCTCCTTCACCACCTCTCAAAAGTAAAGGCCTTTCCACAGTAAACAGTTCTAGGAATACTTCGAGTTACCTTTTTAATTTGGAAGTCCTTCCATTCCAGTCTCAGTTAAAGCATTAAACAAGCTATCTTGGGTTTCAGGGACAGAAAATTTCTTAAATTACTATGAGGATAAGTGTCCTGTACTAGCAAAATAATGATGCCTTTGTTAAGAATTTACATTATTATTTCACGTTTGCTTACTTGATTTCACAGTACAGGGAATTACCAATAAATTAGAAACCATTCTTTATTGTGAATCTTTTACTAGCGAATATATATTATATTTTAAAAAGTCAGGGGGATTACTTTATTTTCTTGGCAGCTTCTCGATTCCAAATATTATAATCCTCCTTTCCCCTTTTTCATTTTGGTAGGTTAATGATACAGATGTTACAAGCATGACTCACACAGATACGGTGAATCTGCTCCGAGCTGCACCCAAGACAGTCAGACTGGTTCTTGGACGAATTCTCGAGTTACCCAGGATGCCAGTGCTGCCTCATTTGCTACCTGACATTACATTCACGTGCAACAAAGAGGACTTAGGTAACGCAAATTTAAGCTTTGTGCAGTGTGTTTTTCTTGGCCTGATTAAAAATAAGTACTCTTAAGGCTAAGGAAACAAATATTTTTTATTCCTTGAAGGTTTTTCCTTATCTGGAGGTCAGGACAGCCTTCATCAAGTGGTGTATATTAGTGATATCAGTCCAAGGTCGGTTGCGGCGGTTGAGGGTAATCTGCAGCTATTAGACATCATCCACTACGTGAATGGAGTCAGCACACAAAGCATGACCTTGGAAGAAGCTCAGAGAGCATTAGACATGTCACTTCCTTCAGTGGTGTTGAAAGCTACAAGGTACCACTCTGCAATTATCTGTGGGTTTTGTTTGTGTGTGCTTACGCATTTCAGGATATTGTTTTACTAGTGTTCTCTTTAAAAAGATTATTGCTGTATTAGTAATTCACAGACTAAACTGGCAGGATCTAATAGTTGAACAGACTTTCTGATAGACAATAGATTCTAAGAGCACTTTAAATGGGTTAGTGTTTGGAGACATACGTATCTGCAGTTATTATTAATAGGGTGGTTACAACGTTTGTCACTCAGGATGGTTTCAGTTGGGAGTGACCAGAAATACAGCTCAACCTGGTTTTAAATAAGAAAGGGAATTTACTGCCTTATATGGCTAAAAAGATTATGGAGTCAACAGGCAAACTATGATTAGGCCTCTGGCTCCATTTCTGTGCATTGTCACTTACTCTCTACCCTGTGCATGTGTCTCCTCCGTGATAGCCGCATCTCCGCCTCAGTGTCGTGCCCCCACCTCTATACCACACCCTCCAGAGCAGCCTCCAGTCAGAGGCCTCACCAGCCACTGCGTCAGTGCCAGGGCTGTGTGCTGATTGTCTTAGACCTAAATAAGGCCAGTCTCTGAACTGATGCAAAAGGACAAGAATATATTGATTGGTTTAGGCCAGTCTGGGCCCATTCTCAGTTCGGGACAGTTAGTCCTGCCTAAACCTCATGTCTGTAAGCAATATGGCATAGAATTATCACATCCACTACACCTCATAACAATCTCACATCATAAGAAATGCTAATAGCAACTTTTCTCTCACTTAAAAATGAAATAAGTGGAAAAATGTATGTATTAGTTTCAAACCACTACAAATATAGTGGTTTAAACAACAGAAGTTTATTGCCTTGATAGTTCTGAAAGTCAGAAATGTGAAATGGGTCTCAGAGCAGAAAATGAAGGCAGAGCTGCACTCCTACTGTAGGCCCGAGGAGATAGTCCCCTTATTTTCGTGCCTTTTCTACCTTCCAGAGATTGCCTGTCTTGGTTGACCATGGCCCCCTTCCATACGCAAAGCCAGCAGTCACAGTACTCTGCTCTGTCCTCACATCTCTACCTGGATTGCTGCCTCGCTCTTTCATTTATAAGGAACTCTGTGATTACATTGAGCCCAAGCAGATAATCCAATACAGTTTCCTCATCTCTACATCTTTAATTTACTCACATCTGCAAAATCTTTTGCTTTGTAAGGTTCAATGTTCACAGGTTCCAAAGGTCACAGTATATACATGTGGGGGCGGAGGGAGGGGGACCATATTCTGCCCACCACAGTGTATATGCCTACAGGCTATCTAGACTGCAGTCTTATATAAATGGAAACTGCACGTTTATATCTGTGATACGTGGTGAATTTTACAGAGTGTGTCTTTCCAAAATATAGGAACTGTTCATTAAATCATTTTGTAGTAAACTTACTTGCTCCTTCTAAACCTTTAAGTCAGTTTGTGTACATTCTTCCTTGAATGCAATTCCTGACCAGATTTTCTAATATATTTCTAAAAATTAGATTTGGCATAAAGTTATTTTCATAGATGTAGCTGAATGTTAACTATTGGGAAGGAAAGGGTTCAAACAACCTGGAAAATATTTTTGTGAAAATTAACATGTCTGTTAGTGACAGATCTAGCTCAAATTTTTTGCCTCAAAATCAGGAGAGCACCCTTTACCCTAGTTTGGAAGTTACTTTCTTTTTTGTCCTACTTTTATCTTTTCTGTGGTCACTAAAGATGCAGTGGTGGTGGTCACAGCTACTTCCGCCTTTGTTCTTCCCCCAGCTCTCTCCACTGTGGTACACATTTGCTGTCTTTAACGTCCACAGAGCAGCAATAATGGAGGGGTGTGTATTTATGGTCATTATGTGTATGTCAAGAACTGTGAAGGGTCTTTGATTTTTACCTTACTTGCAAGCTAGTAAGTTAGCCAGTTATTTCCTGCGTGCTAGTAGGAGATACGAAACTCCTGGGTCAGAGACAAAATATTTATCACAAATGGTATTGGTGTCAGTTCTGTATGTCCTCCAAGTCCCATGAAGATGACATATGTGGGCCCAGTGGATTCTTGAACACGCAATGGATCGTATGACAGGAGAGGAATACTTTAAGAAGAGCCTGGGAACCTGACCCCTGCAGGGGTGTCCAACCCACGGCCTGCGGGCCTCATGAGGCTCAAGATAGCAAAGAATGTGACCCAACACAAAATCGTAAATTTAATTAAAACCTTTTTTTTCCCTCATCAGTTTTTGTTAGTGTTTGTGTATTTAATGTGTGGCCCAAGACAATTCTTCTTCAGGTGTGGCCCAGAGATGCCAAAAGCTTGGACACCCCTTTTGGCATCTCTGGGCTATAGTGTGGCACCCTGCTAGAAAGCATGCTTTTTGTTTGGGAAAAGAGGTTGTATCGTCCCTCAAGCTTGCTCACTGCATTCATAGCCTTGAGAATTGGCCCGGATAAAAAGTAGTCATGGCCTTGCATTTCTGGGCTACCCAGGAAGATGCCAGGATGCTAAAGACCCATGGTGAATTGCCTCTCCCATCCCTCTCCCTTTTTTCTCAAGTATTTACAACAGTAAGATTGCCTGCTAATCCTGTTTCCAAGGTGCTATCTTTTTTACTGTTTCTCACATTGGATGGTACTATTCTTCTGATGATCCTTTGAATATATATATGTGTATATATATATATATAGAAAGAGAGGGAGAGAGTCTAGATTTTCACTTTAAATAACTTAAAAGTAAAATATAGATCAAGAGCTCTAAGTTCATAAAACTTAGTGATCTATGATTTCTAAGTTGTCTTTGAACTATGACCTGAGTGACTGAGAACCAAGTTATTAGATCATGAGTATGACCGGTGTTTGAAATGAGAGGGGAAATAAAGTGGTATGTTAAACTGAAACCCAAACAGAGACTATATAAAGAGTGATTCTTAATCTTTTTTGAATCAAGAATATTTCTTTTAAGAAAATACATAGATGAAGACTGATAAAAATTTTGTCTGAAGCTTTAGGATATGACTTGAAAACCATCTCAAATAAAACTCCTGGGGCTAATTAACAGACAGTCCAAAGGACATTAAAACAAACATCGTAAGTAATTTGCAGTTATCTCTCATTTTTTCACAACACAGAGATGGTCAGCCAGTGGTCCCAAGTTCCAGGAAGTATGCTGTTTCAACTCCACAATCAGCCAAAGCCAGTGGTAAGGATACGTTCATTTTATAACACAACTGGTTTGGGAAAGGTAACTATATTTTTCCCAGAAGCAGGTATGGAGACTGTCACTAAAAGTGTTTTTATTACCTTTCCAAAGTGCTGTGCAAGATCTCAGTCTGCCCTGTGAGATTATAATGAAGCATAAACGCAGTAATATATGTGAAAGGTCACATTAATTGTCACATAAAAATTTAATCAGACAGTTACTTAATTTCTTATCTGTTGGGCACTGTTCTGGGCATTGTAAATATGGCAATGAGTAAACAAAGTACCTGTCTCACATTTTAGCATAGTAATGTAGATTGTAGTATTAGTTGTTGTGGCATGTAGTTGTGTAATTATTATCTTCCTTTTATAGAAGGGGAAACTGAGGCTCAGAGACGTTCACAGAGTTAATAAATAGCACAGCCAAAATTCAAACTAGGATATCTGACTTCATGCTCTCATTTACGTAATTGGGCTCAGTAATTGTAACTTCTTTTAGGAGATCTTATTTATTTATTTTTAGAGAGAGGGGAAGGGAAGGAGAAAGAGAAACATTGATTGGTTGCCTCTCTCATACGCCCAGCCAGGGACCTGGTCCACAGTCCAGGCATGTGTCCTGACTGGGGGTCTAACCAACTTCCCTGCCCTGTGCCCGATGACACCCGACACGCTGAACCACGCGGTCAGGACAGTTACTAACTTTTAGCACTAATATTAATACAATAAGAATGTCAAGCACAGGGAAAAGCGGTTGAAATTAGTGTATTTGAAATGTAAATTCAGTGCTTCATATATAACTAAACTTTTTGGTTATTGGATATAATATCTAATTTCCCTATGAATTCTGAAAAATCATACAGGTATCAATAATAACTCTCGTAATGAGGGGAATGTAAAATGGTGGAAGACGTTTTGACGGCTTCTCAAAAATTTAAACATACGCCTACCATGTGATCCAGCCATTTCACTCCTATTTATTCACTCAAGAGAAAGGAAAGCATTTACCCCTACACAAAAACCTGTGCAGGAACGTTTCTAGCAGCTTTCTTTGTAATAGCCAAAATTGGAAACCACTCCAATGTTGAATGAATAAACCAATTGTAATATATCCAAACAACAGAATACTATTCAGCGATAAAAATGAATGGTCTGTTTATACACACAGCAACATAATTAAAACAACCTCAAATAAGTCTGCTGAGTGAAAGAAGCCAGACAAAAAAGAATTCATACTGTGTTATTCTGTCTATTCAAAATTAGAGAAAATGCAAATTAATCCGTAGTAACAGAAAACAGATCGGTGGTTGCCTGGAGACAATGAGGGAAAGAGGGCAGTTCAGGGAGCAGGAGGGAGCAATTACAAATAATGAACTATTGTATTTTATACTATTCTAATGTGATTATTTTGAACCAGTGTTGGGGTTTTTTTCATTATTTTTCCTAGAAGTTTAATAACATACTGTATCTCCCGGAAGTAATCATAAAAGGCATTCTTGGGCTCTTTGTCACATCATACACAAAATTATAGAAGTTCATCCCTAAAAATTGATCTCAACCTTCATCTTTCTTGGTGAAATTATTGTTAGTTCATTCTCAAATAGAAGTCCTTGAATACACTTTACCTGTATTTCTTCTTTTCTTTCTTTTTATTTTTTCCAAACTTTACTGTATCTTTCAAAACCTCTTGAAAATATAATTTTTTTTAGATTTTATTTATTTTTATTTATTCATTTTTAGAGAGAGGAGAAGAGAAGGAGAGAGAGGGAGAGAAACATCAATGTGTGGTCGCCTCTCACGTAGCCCCACACTGGGGACCCGGCCCTCAACCCAGGCATGTGCCCTGACTGGGAATCGAACCGGCGACCCTTTGGTTCACAGCCCATGCTCAATCCACTGAGCTACACCAGCCAGGGCTTGAAAATATAATTTAATGAGTCAAACTATTTTTTAATATAACTTTAATTGTAAGAGAAACATAATCTTATTTTAATATATCCATTGAATTTTTGTACTGACAGCTAAGAGTTCAAATTAGTATTTGGTTTAGACACATATTAAAAGTCCTATTCAATTATATCCAAAACTTATTTTACTGTGTTCAATTGACAGTCTGTAAGGCTTGCTGTCTTCTCCTAAATAGTAAAGAGAACTAGTTTATTACCTGTGATGTGTCTCTCATTTGGTTGGAATAATTCACATTCCGTACCTCACACTAGAACAGTTCAGCCTGAACTGAGCTTTTTTGCAAACTATTTTCTTTTAAGAAACTGACTTTTTTCTTGGGAAAAATCCTTTTCTAATATTTGATTCCATCTAGTTGATGTTAAATCACTTTGTGACATGACCTCTTTTAATATGCTAATAAAAATAAGCACGTAGAGAGAGAGATGTGGGTTTTCTTTCACCATTGTGCTATTCCTGTTGTGCTTCTGACTGGTTCATCCCTTACTTTCTGTGTTGTCCCTTTGAGGTCACCACGCTTCGGAGCCTTGCAGCAAACCCAGCCTCACTCCTAAAAATTCCTTCTCCAAGGTAAGTAAAGGCTGCCTTCTTCATGTCCTACTTCCTTATCTAAATAGTCAGTTTGTTTGTGTCTGAACCAAACTGATTTAATATTTAAATGTTTGCCTTCTTTGGAAACATATGTTGATAATAGGAATATATCTCAGTGAACTAATAGACCTTTTTAAGTACGGGTCACATCGTCGAGGCCCATGCAAGTAACCCTACTTCATTTGTACATACTTGGCTTCTAAATAAGCTGATTATTTAAGGAGATCGTTTTAGTGCGGGGATATTTTTCATTCACATGCACAGTTCTTTTGGTTGTCTTGGATACCTGGAAAAGAAGAGTGTAACTAAGAATGAAATTGGTCCTTTGGTTTAATGCTGACCAGCAGTGACTATTAAATGACAAATCTCTGGGGCTAGTGAAGAAAAACAGTAGTGGCAAAAGAAATAGGCTTACTTCTCGAAAGACATGGAAAAATACTTTACCAATAATAAAATGAAAGGGCCTAAATCATTTAAGATCACACAGAGAAACCTGGTGGTGCTTTAACAGAACTGTTTTTTCCCATCACCGTTTATGCCCCTGTACCTTCTTCACTTCCACCCGCACCCCTTCCCTCCGCAATCATTAATAAAACTATTTTATCACAAACCTAAATTCCAGGCTCTCTCTGTAAGGCTACATGTATGCCCGTTTGTTTGGCTAACATTTTTTGAATAATTTTCTTTTGGCATGTAATGTACATTCTAAAATAATCACGGCTGTATCTTCACTTTTTTGTGAGGTTGTTTAATCCCACACACATGCCATACAGTCTTTTCGGAACCACAACATCCGAATGTCTTCCCATGTAAAATCCACAGCTGAGGCATTACTGTCCCAGTAATCTGAAAATCTTACCATTCCAACAAAGTTGCCGGACATGAACTGGAAAGAGTGCAGGAGGAGAAAATGAATTCGTTTAGTGGCCGGAAGCCCGAAATTCTGTGCCTTCCTCCTCGCTGCGTTATCTCAAATTCGCGACGTGGTTTATCAGTGCCTGAGAAGACAGTGCAGCAGAAGAGTTGTTAGGCAGAAATGATTGGAAAAAAACAATAAAAATTTCTTGGTATTTGTGTGTTTGTGGATTGAGATAGAGCACTACTCTCTGTTCTCTGTTTATTCACAAGGCCTTCAATATCACATAGCTGAAGCAACTGGATTTTTACATATTCTGAGTGTTAGTCATGCTGTATAGTGCTTATTTTCTTTTTAAATATCGGCATGTTGTTGAAAGGGAGAAGGGTATAGTTTCTATTTAAATTAACATAAAATCCTCGAGACTGTGACTTTTGTTATTCAGAGCTACAAACACTTTTTGTAGGAGTTAAAATCTTCCAGGAAGTTGCTCAAACAATATTCTGTCCTTGAATACTAATGAATTTCATAGTACGGACGTACTATGAATTTCTCATAAAGATTGGGATTTCACAATCCAGTGAAACTTTCTGACATCATGTGGCCACTATTTATGGAGAAATCACTCAGTTGCATCTATCATCTCTACTTTTTATCTTAATAAAAAGTAAAGTCTTCAGAGCAAACACTTTTATTTGCATAAAATTATTGTAATTCTAATTATTTAACTTTGCGTTTTTGCCGAGTCATTCTTTTTCAACTAGGCTATTCACCATGAAGTGCTTCATATTTGCCCTATAATTAGAAAGTTATTTTTTATTATGAATAATTATTGTACTTTATAGTTATGAGTTCATTGTTATTTTTCTTAAATTGAGATAAGATTTAGACTAGATTTGAAAATCTTTATACCTAACAATTGATCAGATCTCCAAACTGGAATTTATAACCATGTAATAGCTTCACAAATACTGAAAAGGCTGATTTTTTCCCCCTTTCCTTCAACGTCAGACTTTCCTAAAAAGTTCTGTGAGAGACAAGTCCCATAAAATAGGCCTCGGAATAAAGCTTTCTGCAGTCAGATAAGTTTAGGAAATATGGTAGAGTAGATTTCTCTTTTGGAAACTCAGAATTTATATGAGTAAGCATTGTGAGAATTCTTAGAACAAAAGTATCGATGTAGTGATTAATCTAGGGTGTTCACACACACTTGATGATAGGAAGCTCCATCCCCTTTGCACGTTTATTGCGTGGGATTTTCTAACACACTTCTGAGGCTGGGAGACACAAAACGGATTTCCTACTAAGAAAGGTGGGGAGAAGGACATGGAGGGGCACCGTACAGTTCTCCCTGACGTTGGAAGTTAATAAAATAGTAAACTAATGATTTGCTTTGGTTTTATACTTCAGGTTAATGGGGAAGAAATAATTGAAGTTTTGTACCCTGAAGAAAAACACTCTACTTATCAGATGAAGGGATCAGCAAATTTGATTCTGTCCAAAGGTAGTTTTTCAAATCAGTCATCCAGTTTCTCTACGTGCCCTAATCGTTCAGGTAATAAAGAAACATTAGGTATCTCTCTTATCTGCCTTACGTATTCCTATAGTTGATTTTATTTTTTATTTTTTTCAGATTCTATTTATTTGTTTTTAGAGAGATAGGGAGGTAGGGAGGGAGGGAGAGAAACATCATTGCTTCTTGCAAGCCCCCAACCAGGGACCTAGCCTACAACTCAGGCACATGCCCTGACCAGGAATTGAACCGGTGACCTTTTGGTTTGCAGGCCGGTACTCAATCCACTGAGCCAGCCAGGACCCTATAGTTGGTTTTAAAAGGAAAGATTGTTGTTCAAGGAAACAAAAGAACAATGTAAAATTAGTTATTGTTAGCTACTTTACTGTACAAATGTGCAGGATTCATTCTCATCTCTGAAGATTGAAACTATTTTAAATGATTGAAAAGATAGCTGTTTTGTTTGATAACGTTTCTTGTATTTTTCAAAGGAGCATTTTATAGGCTATCCAATACTTGAGACATTTTTTTCTTGGGGACGTTTGGGCTGCTTATCATATCCTTAATCTTTGAAACATAATTTGCCTTTCATGAATTAATAATTTGGGATTGATTTAGGAAAATAAGCATCAAATTAAGAGTGTCTCATAAACAGGCGTTTCACAGACACTGATTTTGGTTTATTCTTTGTAAGTTGCCGTGAGTGGTCTTTTGTCAGAGCAACCAAAGTAGTTCTGGAACTGAAAGTGACAAGGCCCCATTCGTGTGACCTACTTGTCAAGTCAAGGCTACTTTTCAAAGTGGATGCTTGAAATTTGAAAGACCTGGTATATTCTATTCAAAACTTTGTCTTTTTCTTATACCAATATTTTTAAAGTAAAACCCCATGTAAATTACTGTTTTTCAAGAATCTGATGTACAAGAAGATGATATTTATGATGACCCTCAAGAAGCTGAAGTTATCCAGTCTCTGCTGGATGTTGTGGATGAGGAAGCCCAGAATCTTTTAAACCAAAATAATGCAGCAGGAGGTGCCTGTGTTCCAGGTAGATGAGCCAGAAGGAATACGTTGGTACTCTAAGGAGCACAAGAAGCCCTCTCAGGAACATTTTAACTCCTCGTGGCTTCTTTATTTCTCTCCCAGGTGCACTAAAAACCAATGGGAAGTTACCTGAAGAGAGAGCAGAAGACACAGATTGTGATGGATCACCTTTACCTGAAGATTTTACAGAGGTGAGGATGACACCTAGATAGATAAGTACTGTTAAGATGCTACATCTTGGTAGAATTATTATCTTCTTACTTTAACTTCTTTCTCTGCTGAGGCCTTACCTCTCCCTATCTCCCAATTTCCCTTCTCAACATGAAATAAAGATAATATACTGATGGTTTCTTAGTAACTTCAGCAAGAATTAGAACTAACGTAATTTACTTATCTTGGAGGAAAAACTGGCCTTTAAATCTTTTAACTTTTTTTGGTGAAATTTTCCATTTGAGAAAAAAGGTGTCAAAAAAAAAAACCATAATTTTTTTTGATGTGTCATTATTTTTATATCAAATAAAAGTTGAGAATTCCAGGATCCCATTCCAGTTAATATTAACCTAGGTACCTAGGTAGACAACTTGGCTTTGACCTCTGAATGCTCCATCCTTCCCCTCAAGGATCCTTGGTCTTCATAACCATGGGAACATCTGATTCTTCCATACGCACCATGGCTTTTGTTATGATGGCTTTGAGGTTTCAGTGGAGACTTTTTTTAAAAAGCTGGACAGCTGACTTGTTCATAGTACATTGGAATAGTTGGGTCCAAACTTGTAAGAGTAAACTACAAGAATTGATGCACAATATATATTATTAAAAATTAGTTGGAATTAAAAAAATGAAGTGA
>VMDR010026924.1:0-13800 GCA_007922815.1 Macrotus californicus
CAATCTTTTAAAAGGAGAAAACTGGAGGGCTTACACTGCAGATGCCAATATCTATTAAAAGCTACAATAATGAAACCTGCGGTATTGAGTAAGAACGAGCCTATGGAAAAAAGTGATTCCAGAAAGATCCACATGTCATCAGCGGATTCATGACAAATATGATAATTCAGTGCAATGGAGAAAGAAAATTTTTTTCAATAAATAGTAGTACTGGATCAATTTAGAATTTATATGTACCATATATACAGAGGTGGGCAAAAGTTGATTTACAGTTATACAAATAAATATAATAAAAATAAGAAGAATAAACTGTTTCATGTACTCCCAACTGTAAACCTACTTCTGCCATATATATGTATATATTTGTGAATTTTGACCTCTCCCTGTCTCACACTAGAAACAAAATTCTGGATAGACTGCAGTTCTAAATGTGAAATGTCAACCAATGAGTTTAGAAATACACATAGGAGAGCATATTGATGAATTGAGGTAGACAGTTTCTTAAACAGCACACAGAAAAAATTTTAATAACGCTGTTTTTAAAATTTAATAGTACCATTTTAAAATTTAAAATTTCTGTTTATTAGAAAATACCATTATGGGGTTAAAAAATACAACCCAAATAGTAGAAGATATTTCCAGTAAATATATCTGTAAAAGGACTCACTCAAAACAAAGAATTTCTACAAGTAAATAAAGAAAATTGGCAAAAGCTTAATCAGACACTCCTCAAAAGAAGACATCCTAATGGACAAAACACATATTGAAATCTGTTCAACTTCTTTAGTCTACACTAAAGTAAAATCACAGTAAGGTATCACTACAGTCCCACCAGAATGGCTAAAATGAAAGACAAAAACATGCTGTCAAGGATGTGGAATAATTGGGACTCCCACACAGTACTGGTGGGAATACATATTAAGGAAATCAACTTTGGACAGCTTTCTGGAAGTATGTATCACAGCTGAACATACACATACTCTACAACCTAGCCATTTCTCTCCTAGATATATACCAAACAAAAATACAAGCATATGATCACTAACAACGTTTTAGTATGTTCATGGCCACACTATTTAAAATGGCATAGCTCAGTGCATTGAGCATGGGCCTGTGAACCAAAGGGTTGCTGGTTCAATTCCCAGTCAGGGCACATGCCTGGGTTGTGGGCCAGGCCCCCAGTTGGGGGACGTGAGAGAACGTGACCACACACTGATGTTTCTCTACTCTTTCTCTCTCCCTCACCCTCTTTCTAAAAATAAATAAAATTTTTTTTAAAAAATAAATAAAATAGCTAAAAGAGTGGACCTTACTGAAATGCCCACTGTATTTTACATAATGCAATACTAAGCTGTAATAAGAAAGAACAACTTACAACAGATGGCCATAAGAATGAATATCAGAAATATAGCCCTGGCTGGTGTGGCACAGTGGATTGAGCACTGGCCTGTGAACCAAAGGGCTGCCGGTTCAATTCCCAGTCTAGGGCACATGCTGGGGCTGCGAGCCAGGTCCCCTAAGTAGGGCGCGTGTAAGAGGCAACCACATATTGATGTTTCTCTCCCTCTCTTTCTCCCTCCCTTCCCCTCTGTCTAAAATAAATAAAATAAGATCTTAAAATAAGAAAACACTAAAAAACCTTAAAAAAAGAAATACAGTACTAAGTGAAAGAAGTCGGCAAAAAAGTATATACTGAATGAATTCATTTATATATGTACAAAACAGGAAAAATCTACGTCGTTAGAAGAGGGGGTTACTCTTGCAGGATTATTAACTGGACAGGAACATGAGTGAGTGGCTTGAACAGGGAGAGAAAAGGGGCATAGGACTAGTTTTTTGTTATAAGCATTTTCAGACTATTTGATTTCATAAACTATGTACATGAATTTCTTTTATCAATTAAAAATAAAATTTAACTGTCAAAAATAAATTTAAAAATTTTAGAAGGAAAGGACATGAAGTCCTATGATTTTAATATCAAGTGATAATAAAATAATGTTTTGGATTTGTTATTACTTGAGAGAATGGGAATAAACAAATTAGAGTTAAGAGACCTGAAATGCTATAATTTCATATAAAATTTAACATTTAGAAACTGAAAAAGGAAGAAAGAAAAATCAATAAAAAGCAGTAAACTACCTGTTAATTCATTGAAAATTGGAATTTTGATGTAGAAAGAAATTACATAGAGCTTAATATTGTACAAATATATTTGAACAGTGTAGTAAATCAGTTCTAATTTTTCAATCTTCTTGACACTGTGGTCAAATAAGCTCAGCAAACATCCCACTGAATCCTATTCCAAGGAGAACACTTTGGAGAAATCTGAGCCAAGGACACTGTTAATAAACAAAGCAAGCCCTTTGCATTTTCCAGAATTTACCGAAGGTAGCAATCTCCTAGAACTCAGTTAATAATTCCTATCTCTCTTCTCAGTCAAGTAAGATTCTTGAGCCCTACAGCAAATTCATAGTTTGGCCATACAATACTTCTGTTTTAAAGGTGGAAAAACAAAATATTTTCTATCCTAGGACTATTGCAGCTTATGATTGTCATGTGACTCAGTTTAATAAGGAATGTTTTTGCACTCCTGATAAAAGGGACAGATATTTTTGCCTCCTTTTTTCTCTCTTCATGGAATAAAAATCCCCCCTCCACATACTCCCACATGCAACTGGCCAAAGCATGACTTGCTCCTGTTCTCTTTGTATAACTATGTTTTTATAGCATTTTTAGGTGGGTGTCGTTAGGTGATGAAAATAAATGTGTGTGTCTAACCTGACATGTTTAACTGGAGTCCTAAATATTGTATGTGGATTCAAACACTTTAGGTAAGCAAATTAAAACATGCTTGAGAATGAAAGATTCCAAATTCAGAGTCATGCTTATCATGTGAGAAGAGGAGAAGGGAACTTGAATTGGTAAGGGGTTTAAGGAGCTTAAAACCAACTATAGCTATGTTTTGTAATTTGAAAAAAAAAAGAAAGCAAAGAAAAATATTAAATTGTTATCATATTTTAAATTTGTATTGTTTATGCTACTGTAGTTGTCTCTGCTTTTTCTTCCTTTGCCCACCTCCCCCTGCCCCACCCCTCTCCTCCCTTAGGCAACCCCTCACCCTTGTCTGTGTGCACGAGCCCTGCCTCAGTGCTCTCTGGCTGACCCCTCACTGTCTTTCCTCCAGGCTCCGCCCTCCTCCCCTCTGGCAGCTGTCAGCCTGTCCCATGTACCTATGCATCTGATTCTAAAATATTAATTTGATAGAGTATGGAGTTGGATACCTGAGTGTTTCTTGCATTAGACTATAATTTGAAATATATTAAAATATTTCAGAATTAAAAAGAGTACCCTCAGAGTGAATTGTTTTAAATGCATACATAGGTACTGAGAATAAAAGCCTTGAAATTCCATCTACCTATGGCAAGACAGCGAGATATTAGGAAGAGAATAGATGGAATATGAAAGAAAAATCCAGATCAGATTATAGCATAGATGTTCCATTTACCTAACTAAGGGCAGGAGACAATATCAGTCCCCAGTGTAATGTTCTCACTCAGTCACTCACTCACTGACCACATGCACAGGCACATTCAAGCACACATGCATATTATGTATAAGTGTATTAGTGACTAGATTAGGCACAGGCTATATATTTTTCTCATTCAGTGTTGTGAATTTAATTGTTTTAAAACAAATTCTTTTTCTTGTTTTTATAGAAGTCTAATATTTTATAATTTTTCCAGGATTTTTTTAAGTATATACTCATATGTTTAACCTAGGTCAACATTCAGAAACTCAGAGAGGTCAGAACAGGTAAGTGTCTCCTTAAAAATGTAGTCTTATTGAGGTTGACTTATTTCTGTGTGATGTTGTTACAGAAGTGTGTGTATCAGTAATCTATATTTAAAGCCAAAATTTAAGTTTATACACTTTTAAATGTTTGATTAAATCTGGTATAGAACTAACATCAACAACAACAGAAGTGCAGATCACTCTTTCATTTGGAAATATCCTAAGAGGCTGTCACACTCAGTTGTAGCTAGAACTGTTCTGAAACTAAAGCCAACGATGCTCAATTTATGTATAGTACTATATCTAGAACAGCTTTTCTTTTTGATAGCATGTAATCTAAATGATCCGATAGCACAATTGGTTCAATAATTATCCATTCAGCCATGGAAATACTTGTCTAGGAAATTGAATTACCACAATTATCCAGTTTGGGGATTCATGATGAAGTATTCAATAGGTTTTTATCTAAATATGTTGACTATTTTTCTCTGGTAAGTGTGTCTGTAAATTATATAATTTGTCTGGATAGTAAACATGATTTAGTGAAAGAGGCATACTATTTCGAATCAGAACTAGTTTATAGCCCTAGCTATGCCATTCCCTAGATGTGTGATTTGAGTAAACCATAACCTTTTGAGCCTCAATCTCTTCATCTATTAAATGGGAACATATGACTACACCTTAATAATGAGTTTAAGTAACCTATGTAGAATGTAATCAATACCTTAGTTCCTTTCCATTTTTATAAAATTCACCTCAAAGATCACTATCATTGATTAAGATGCTGAAAATCTATGAACCACTAGTATCCCAAGCAGTAAGGAACACTACATCTTTTATTTTAGTTTTTTTAAGCATTCAATTTATTTTTTCAAATTGCTCAAACAAAACCAATGTATCAGTTATAGCTGGGCTCAAAATCTACTCGCAGGGCCTCCAGGCGAAATCAGCTGATTAACCATTTTACTTATGCCTTCCCACTGATAATGCGCCTGACGGAAACAGAATGGAAGCAAACACTAAACAATAAAGGGTTTGGTTTAGGGATAGATGGGAAGAGGTTATTTATACAGATGTGACTGCAATCATTTAAAACTTGCTACAAATCAAAATGGCCCTGTGTATGTATTTATGTTTCAAGTACTTCACATGTTCTTAGGAAGTTGTGTGGTTCCAAATCCGTACCCACCCAAAACACTGACCAGAAAGTATATTTATTTGCATTAGATGATCGGGGCCTTTAAGGAAGATATTACTGACTAACGTACTTTCCTGTACCACAAGCTACTAGGAGGTGAAAAAAGCCAAAAGAAAACCACCCCAAAACCCATGACATACATCTACTGGTAAGAGAGGGGAAAAGAGAGTACATTCAGCTACGTCATCATAAGCTTTTGATTCTTCTGTTTGATAAAAATAAATGATCTTCTCTTGACTAAATGAATACAGTGAGGACCTAGGACATTTCATGACCTTCTTGGAGAATCAAAATCAGTTCTTCTTCAAAGGTTGGGTGCACTCTCCTTGGGGATTTGAATCTAGCCTCCACTGTGGCCTTTCCATATTACAAAAACTGTGGCCGTCATTATTCATGTACTACAGCTTCCTTCTGGGAATTGTCGGGTGTCAGGGAAGTCCCAGCTGCTGGGGTGGGGGTGGGGGGAGTGTGAAGCAGAAGAAAAGCTGAGGTTCACTGAGACTTACCTGAGCTGTGTGATATGGGCAGATCAATAGCTGACTTTACTGGCACCAATCTACAGGAATAATTCTTTTTCTTGAAAATGTCGTATAAATTGAACGATAAAGATTATGTTACCTTTCATTCAGAAACATGTACTACCAATGATTCAGTCTCTTCCCAGAAAATATGAGCTCTGCTTTCTAGCCTCAGTGAAAAATGCAGCTGGAAAAATGATTTTCAGAGCAGGTAACCTGGAATGGTGATTCTCCAGAACCAGTCTGCAGTGCTGACTTGATGACAGCCACCTAGGGAGCTTGTTAAAAGCACATAGTCCCAGACTCTGGTTCATAGATTTTAATTTTACAGGTTTGTGAGAGGGCCCAGGAACGTGCATTTAAAAAAACTTTCCTGGTAGACTAAACAATTATGATGCATCCATATTATAATATGCAAATATATATGTAAAACAAGAATGAGGAATTTGTTTATGGATAGGGGCCAATCCTTAAGATGTTTTATCAAGTGTAAAATGTAAGGCTGTATCATTTGCTACCAGTGGATAGCAAAAAGGGATGAACATATATATTTGCTTATATATGCATTCAATATCTCTGAAAAGTTGTACAAAAAGCTGATAGAATTGATTTTGCCTGTGTAAAGAAAAACTGGGTGGTTGGCAGATAGGAGTGGGAGAGAGATTTTTCTACAGCAAAACCTTTTATACCTTTTGAAATTTGAGCCAAGTTAAAATATTGTATATTCAGAAATAACCAAAAATGTTATTTCTATAATATTCATGACAAAATATGGCTTATAAATAACTCTCCAGGTAACTCTGATGTTCAGCCAGGATTTTAACTAATGGCCAAGAAATATATAAATGTAATATACTAGTGCAATAAAATGTAAATACTGTAGGTATAACATATAGCATATCCATGTCTCTAAGAGACTAAGTATTCTCCTTCTGTGAAGATAGAGCACCAGAAGGCAGGTGTAGGGCAGTTGCATTAATGTAAATGATACATTTCTGGAAATTTTACTTATTTTTAATATGCATAGTTCAAGACTGTTTCAATAGATCTAACAAAGGACAGTGGATCTGTCTGCCACCTTCTAATGAAAACCACAAAAACATAGTTTATAATTTATTCATCCAGAAAGCTTTGAATTATATAATTCTTGATTTTTTTCTTTTTTTTTTATTGTTTTTCAGTTACAGCTGTCCCCATTATCCCCCTATTTCTCTCCTCTGCCCTACCCACCCCCACCTCCCACATTCAGTCCTTCCCCCACCCCATTGTCCATGTCCATGGGTCCTTTAAACATGTTCCTTAATGAGCCTTCCCCTTCTTTCCCTGTTATCTCTCTCCCCTCCCCTCTGGTTACTGTCAGTTTGTTCTTTATTTCCAGGTCTCCGGTTCTGTTTTGCTTGCTTGTTTCTTTTGTTGATTCAGTTCCACTTATAGATGAGATCATACTTTTATAATTGGAAGAAGTATGAATTATTTCAAAATATATACATAGAGATTTTATTAATGTTTCATACCATACCACTTCAAATTAGTGAAGTTCAAAATCACATTAAATACAGCCACATTGTTCTTAAACTACATTTGATTAACCTCCTCAAAAAAAATCTTCACAGAAAATACATTTTGATGTGATTCATTTACTTTTTATTTAGAGTTGATCAAGGAACACCCACTTGAAAAACACTTCTGCATTTTCCGTGAAACTGTTAAAGACATTGTGACCGCTGGGCCCCTTGATGCCACTTATATAAATCATAATTTCCTCATTAAAATTTTTATACAAGAAAATGACTTTAAGAACTGTATGCTTCTTTTTAGCAGATGAGAGTTACCTCCAAGAACCTGGGAGCTGAATTTGATGTTCAACCATAGTATATGGCAAATTTCCTAACAAAATTTGGCATGATTTAGTGTTAAGAAAATAAAAAGACAAAGCAAGTATCACCTGTTTATAAAATTTATTCGGCACAATTTTTAAAGAGCAAACATACCATTCTTGTACTGGATAACAATTTTTACAGTTTCTGATTTTAATCAAAATTTGGCTCCCTAATAAAGCAAAGCAATTGAGTGGATAATAATGAGGCTCCTTTCTTTCAGAGGATCTTAGGGATAAACAGCCAATGAGAAAAGTCCTACCTTTGAAGTGGCGATTCTTGAGTGGGTTGGCTAATGAATGTATGTCTTAAACGGCTGGACAGGAATAGTGAAGGAAGTGCTCTAAGAGTAAGTGTCTCAAAAACTAATGTTTGACTCATTCTAACCATAGGGATGGCCTTGGGCACCAACCAAATTCTTCTGACTTTCCCAAGTCTTTCCCTTGGCTAGGATCTTGCACAGACTCCCCTAAGACAAATTAACTAATCAGTACCTGGCAGAGTATCCAGACCGTAAGGGAAATTTGTTTGGAGGAGGGTGAACGAACAGTGTGGCTTATAGTAAATAACTGCCGAATGTAAAATGGTACAGCCACTTTGGAAAAGAATCTGGCAGTTCCTCAAAAGGTTAAACATAGAGTGACCATATGAATCAGCATAGGTATAGTTCCTATTTGTCCTTTGCACCTAGTAACTTCAGTTAGTCCTGTGGGTGAGTTAAGGAAGAGAGATAAATTATTTCCTATTCTTAAATCAAGGGTCATCTGGAATAGACAATAATTATATTGGACTCTGTTTATTGTCTCTACCACATGTCTCTGTTTTTGTAGGTATATTATATGCTTAGCTTTTTTACTAAAATAATATTTTATCTGATTAAAATAATAACATACCTAGTGTTGATTATTAAAAATATAGGAACACATCATGAGCCTAGTATCCAGAGACCCACTGTTAATATTTTGCTGCTTCATGCTTCTCCTCAGGTTGTATTTACATATATGTATATATATTTATTTTATTTTATAAAAGTGGGAGCAAAGACCTCACAATTGTCCTAATCTAATTTTCCCAATTTCATGAAATCTATTATGATATCATTCTCATTACTAGAAGGTACTAGTACCTTCACATGGACATGCCATATGCTTTTTGAACTAGGTGCCTCTGTGAAACAGATTCTAAGACAAAGATTTGTGTTTTGTGCAGCAGTTTTGTTGGTGAGTTCCCTTGGGATAAACTCTTACATGGGCAAGTAAAGGAAGGAGGGTTGAGTGGTAGGAAGAGTGAACTACAGTGAAGTTGGAATAAAGACCCTGGGGAGCTCTGGGAAGGGATCGCCCTTCCCAGTTGTCCTTCCTCGAAGCAAAGGGGCTGAGTCTTTGAAACCACTTATTACCCAGGAATTGAATGAGGACTGTGCGCCTGGAGTAGGTATGACCCGGGGCAAGGCAGTTCTTTTCAGCTGAGGGTCAACTCACAGATAGAAATTCAGCTGAGAGCTGTTAGCTGTCAATGCTACCAGGAGCCAAGGAAGTGAATTCTTCCACCCCAAAGGGGGAATCTGGGAGAAATCATATTTGCTAAAGTCTATCTCCTGTGCGACTTGAATTTACTTAAATATGTATTATGTTCTCATTGTAGCTTGCTTCTATTTTTTCTAGGCTTCACTCACTCTTGGCTAATATCTTTGCTGGTCCCTTATGAGTCTGAGCCCCTGTTCACCATGACTTTCTTAGGCCAGATCTGTTGCACTTATACAGTTATTGTCAAAACTGAGCAACAAATTCCCCCATGGTCTGCGTGGGTACCAAACATATTCTTCCCTGCCCTTGTAGTTAAGCAGCAGTCCTAATTACCTGATTACCAGAGTCAAGCACCTGTACCAGGATGGTGACTCCTCTCTCTGTTACTACTTTGCTTTCTTCTTGTCATGAGAACCCTAAAGTGACAGCAGTAGTTTTTACCTGAAGTTTAATGGGATGCTTGCTGTGTCTTTTGATGGAACATTTCTCCCTCTGAGAAGCGAACATCCAGACCCACATGATCTAAAAGTTGTAGAGATGGGAAGCATAAATTTTAAAAGATGGTCTCTTGGAGGGATGGTAAGCAGGGATACTCCTGCTTCCCTCTGTTGAGTCCAAGACCCATACATTCTACCTATTGGGGATATATCATCATACAACAGCCATTTAATTTAGGGTGTAACAAGGTAATAGATCATAAGCCCCCTATTGTTGTAGAACCTCATATCTAAGCTGGTGCCTCAGTCACACTTACAAAAGACTCTTCTGCCACTATCAGACTGGCAGCTGGGTAGTGTAGTTTGTCATCAGGCCAGTGGATTGCATGATCATGTTCACTGCCATATCTCCTTTGTTGTCAGGTGGGGCTCTTGGTCCCAGGTGAGTGGATGTGAAACTCTGTCAGCCCTTGAATAGTATGCTGACGGAGGTTCTGTGGATGGCAATGGCAAACCCATACCTGGAATATGTGTTGATTCCCCCCATGATGAAATGCTGCCCCTTGTAGGGTGGGAGGGGTTCAGAGCGGCCAATTTGTCACCGGTAGCTGGTTGGCGATCTTGAGAATTGAGCCATATCAGGACTTAGCACTTGTCTCTGTGCTGGGAGGTGGGATATTTGGCAGTGGCAGTAGCTGCGTTAGCCTTGGTAAGTGGGGGCTTTGGGTTGCATAACCTTTCTCCCTGCCACTGTGACTTCTCTGTTTATCTGACCATTATGCCAGTACTGGGGTGGCTGATGACAGAAACCTGTTGATAGTCACTGGCTGTGCCATTCTATATTTTTGGTTCTTTAGTGCCTTGTCTGTAAAGAATGATGAAGGAGAGAAGGAGGCTCTTCAGAGGGCATTAACTTATAATACAAAGATCTTCATACTTGGGCTCATTTCCATAGGCTCAGCCACACCATCTTCCCCAGATGCCCTTATTGCCAGTCTACTAGTTTTTCTTTTTCCAGGTCCCTGAACAACCAGTGAAATTATTTTCCTGTGCTCATGAATTGGTATATATTGCTACTTTGGTCCACCATTCTTTCCATAAAAGGTAGATGATCAGAGGCAATGCCTGAAGTTCTGCCCATTGTGAGGATTTCCCTTCACAGCTTTCTTTCAGAGACACTGTGAATGAGGTTATAGTGCAACAGCAGTACATTTTTAACTTGTATTTCATATCAGGATGACCCATCTGTGAACCATCTGTTGGGCTATTTTCTCCTCAGTGAGCTAATCATCAGGGACCCTTCATATGGCCATAAAGGTACCAATGCTGTTTAATTGTGCCCTCCAATGTGCTTATGCTTGATGCTGGATTTTCCACTTCTATCTTTTCTGATGGATTGCTGCTGAGTCCATTGACCCTATGACTTCACATAGCCCAGGTAAGGAGTCAGCTGAAAGCCATCAGCTGCCAATATTCCAGCAGCTGGAGGAATAAATGCCTTAGCTTGTTCCTGAAAAAGTAACTTCAATTCTATAATGCTGAAAATTTCAGGTGTTTCTTTTTTTTTTTTTTGCTCATTTTTTATGTATTCTATTTTAAACAACGTAACTTTGAAAGTTCTTGCTATAAGCAGATAGTTTATAAAAATTGGAAAGATATAAACAAAAAATAGAGGATGAATAAGATAAGAAATAAAACAAGGAGAGTTTGCTTCTAGTCCTAATTTTACTATTATCTTTGAATTTTATATTTTACTAACCATTTCACTTCTCAGAGCCTTAATTGCCTTATCAACATTATGAGACAGTTGAATGAGATCAATTTTTCCCAATCTAGAGTCTACTGAGAAAGTAATAGAATTTCAAGAGCTGTTTCCAGTATTTTATAAAGTGTAATGAAAATAATTTATCCTTAATAAGGTTGCAGAGGGATCAGGTGAGGGACTCTGTACTTAGAATTTTGGCAAGCAAGAGAGCTCTATTAGGTAAATACTGCAGAATAAAAGAATCTTAGAACATCATTGCGTACTAAATATTTGCAGGGCCATGTCGCCCACCTTACAAACATGCACAAATCCCCTTACTAGAATTTGTAACCCTTTCTTTGAACTCTGACGACAACACAAGTAAGCCTGTCCATGTCAGAGGGCGCTAATGACTCCATCATCCAGAGGCGCTTTCTCCCGCTGTCAGTAGTGGCTCTTCTTTTTATCACCTCACATCCTCTCCTCAGTTTATTCCAGTTCAGCTTCCTTACCCACCATTCCGCTGGCACTGCCCAATCCAGTGGCCTCTCCATTGTTCCTACCGTACTTCATGTCTGAGCAGCATTTGACACAATTGATCATTCCCTCCTTATTGAAATCATTTCTTTTCTTGGCCTCCCAGTTAGCATATTTCCTACCTTTTTTCGTAACTCACTGGATGATCCTTCTTAGTCTTGTATTTTGGTTCTCCCCTTCCTCTACCTAATATCTGAATGTACCCACTGGCTCAATAACTTGGTCCTTTTCTCTCAAGTGATATCATTCATTCTCCTGGCTTCAGATAGTTTGGCTTCCAAATTAATATCTTCCATTTGTCACCTGTCCTTTGAAACTTAGATCCAAATATCCAGTTTTATACTTTTTGGATGGCTAATAAACATCTAAAACTTAATTTGTCCAGGGCCCTGACTGGTGTGGCTCAGAGGTTGAGTGCTGGCCTGAGAATCAAAAGGTCACTGGTTCTATTCCCAGTCTAGGGCGCATGCCTGGGTTGCGGGACAAGTCCCCAGTAGGGGGGCTTGTGGGAGGCAATCACTCATTGATGTTTCTCTCCCTCTCTTTCTCTCTTCCTTCCCCTCTCTAAAACATAAAATAAATAAAATCTTTAAAACTTAATTTGTCCATAAGAGAACTTTGTTTTTACACCCAAACCCATTCCTTCCCCAAGCTCTCAAATATTGGAAAATAGCACCGCTCCTGCTAGATTTCTTAGTCAATATCTTAGAATACATCTGCAGTTTAGCCTTTTCTCTCTCTAATATGTCCCCAAGTTCTATCACCAAAAGTGACCCCAAATCTGACTATTAGATTTTATGTCCATTACCACTATCTCCCGCTAAGACTTCTCCATTTCTTTTTTTTAAAGATTTTATTTATTTATTTTTAGACAGAGGGTAAGGGAGAAAGAGAGGGAGAGAAACATTAAAGTGTGGTTGCCTCTTGAGTGCCCCCTACTGGGGACCTGGCCTGCAACTCAGGCATGTGCCCTGACTGGGAATTGAACTGTCAATTCTTTGCTTTGCAGTCCAGTGTTCAAACCATGGGGCCACACCAGCCAGGGTAGACTTCTCCATTTCTTGGCTGGTCTATTGCTATAATCTTTCATTGGTCTCCTTGTTTGCACTCTTGGTTTCTGTAATCTATTCTTCATGTAATAACAAGAGCAGTTGATTTAAAACATAATCAGATCATGTCACTCCTCTGCTTAAAACCCACCAAAATGTCTGGCTTCTGATGGTAGCTAAAATCTCAATTATTTGACTATGTCCTACAGTGCCATAAATGATCTGGACTCTGTATTGCTGAACTTCAGGCAAACAATAACTATCTTGTTCACAACTTTTTAGCCAAGCTAGGCTTCTCTCTTACTTTTGGATCTTGGTACTAGCTATTCATTTTCTTATAATTTTTTCTTTTTGATCATCATTTCTGAATCCTTATTGCCATTTATGTCTTGGTTAAGATGTCAGCTTCTTAGAGAGGACTCCCTGGCCACTCAATCCAAAGTAGCCATCCAGTCTTCCCCTGTCTTTATGTCCTGTTTGATTCTCTGCTAACACTTAGCAATTTCTGGAATTTTTCTTGTTTGTTTAAACTTATTGTGTCTCTTCACCAGAATGTAAGTTCTATGAAAGCAGTAATGTTGTTTACCTTGTTCCTGTTCTTTTCTCAAGGCTTAGAAAAGAGCTTGGCACATAGTAAATATTCAACAAAAATTTTTTATGGGAATGAAGGAATCAGGAGACTCTGAGTCTCTACCCTAACATAACAGCCAAAATGTCCAGGATAAAACTGAAATCCATTGTTATCTAAATTGGTGTTCTTGCCCTGGCTGGGTCGCTCAGTTGATTGGAACATTGTCCTGTATATCAAGAGGTTGCAGGTTCATCCCAGGTCGGGGTGTTGTACAGGAGGCAACTGATCAATGTTTCTTACATTGATGTTGCCTTCTCTCTGACCATCCCTCTCTCTAAAAGAGCCAATAAACGTATCCTCAGGTGAGGATTTAAAAAAATAATAATAATAAATAAATTGATGTTCTTGTTATGATATCTAACACCTTACTAAAAGTTCAACTATAGATACCTGTTAACAATCAAATAAGAAGCTTCTGTGTTTATATTTGTCTCTTTTAGGGAAAGAAGACTTAGAGCAAGCACAGTAGATATGAAATGTTAATTGTCAAG
>VMDR010026925.1:0-13801 GCA_007922815.1 Macrotus californicus
CACTCCCTCAGGCAATCCTCCCACCATTGTTCATGTCCATGGGTCATGCATGTAAGTTCTTTGAGTACTCCATTTCCTGTACTGTACTTTACATCCCCAGGGCTATTCTGTAACTACCTATTTATACTTCTTAACCTCCTCACCTCTTCTCCCATTCCCCAACAGCTCCCTCCCATCTGACAACCATCAAAACACTCTCCATATCCATGATTCTGTCTCTGTTCTTGTTTCCTTAGTTTGTTTTTTATATTCAATCATTGATAGATCTGTAATTTTATCATTTTATTGTTCATAGTTTTGATCTTTTTCTTTTTTTTATGAACAGTCATCTGATTTATAAAAATATGTAACAAATATTAAAATGATACAAAATATCATTTTCAAAGAAACATCAAAAAGTGAGTGTATTTAACTATACTTAGCTTGTAACAGAGCAAATGGGTGAGTGGAGCAATAATGACTCATTCTGTAGCATGTTTAATAAACTGGCAACAGAGAAAGTTAGTTGAAGGAAAGCAGAGAACTTCATCCTTTAAGCATGAGAACCGAGGGGCTCCATAATCATCGGGCATCCGCTCAATGTTGTATCTATGATTAGAAGTGTACATGATGGGAACTCCAGGGATCTTCCTGATTCTTCGTTTAAGGTCTTGGTCGGTCAACTATGGCCACAATGTAACACTTGTGCTGAGTTACTCTCTGCACTAAACAGTCATCCGCATAGGTTCCTTTGTGTGTGCATGGTAATCGTTCAGATCTTGGGTCCTTGGCGATCCTGAGAGCCACTCGATACTTCTGCCCCAATTTCTCAATTTCAGCCATTACACAGTCAGTGATGCAAGGTAGACCCTTGGCATACAGACAGTCCATCATCGACTCCATCATCGACTGCACTAAGTCCAGCTCAGCCTTGATGGAGAAGTTGATGAAGTTAGTGTCCACCAGGATGTGGTAAGGGGGGCCCAGCTGTGTGTTGTATTGGAAGAATAAGCAGGAAGAGTATTGGGGGACTTCTTTTTCCTTGAGTGCACTAGGATCTTTCTTTTCTTTCTTTTTAGGTTTAATCTCTCCTTTTCTTTAAGCCTCTGATCTCTCAGACTGAGCATTCGCTTCATGGTCGTGTACCTCCTTGTTTTCTTTTGCCTCCCCATGATCACACTGCACTCTTGTTTCCGGAATTACCACTGCGCTGATCTTCTTTTTCTTAAATAAGTCCCTTTAACATTTCATATAATAATGATTTGGTGATGATGAATTCCTTTATTTTTTTCTTGACTGGGAAGCTCTTTATCTGCCTTTCGGTTCTAAATGCTAGCTTTGTTGGATAGAGCAATCTTGGCTGTAGGTCTCTGCTTTTCATGATTTTGACTATTTCTTGCCAATCCCTTCTAGCCTGCAAACTTCCTTTTGAGAAATCAGCTGACAGCCTTATGGGAACTCCCCTGTAGGTAACTAACTTCTATTCTCTTGCTGCTTTTAAGATTCTCTCTTTATCTGTAACCTTTGGCATTTTAATTATGATGTGTTCTTGGAGTGGGCCTCTTTGTATCTGTCTTGTTTGGGACTCTCTGTGCTTCCTGGACTTGCATGTCTATTTCCTTCACCAAATTAGGGAAGTTTTCTTTCATTATTTTTTCAAATAGATTTCCAATTTCTTGCTCTTTCTCTTCTCCTTCTGGCATCCCTATGATGCAAATGTTGGACCTCTTAAAGTTGTCCCAGAGGCTACTTACACTATCCTCATTTTTTTGAATTCTTTTTCTTCTTGTTGTTCTGACTGGTTGTTTTTTGCTTCTTTTGTTCCAAATCATTGATCTGATTCTCGCCTTCATCTGCTCTACTGTTGTTTCCCCGTAAATTGTTCTTTATTTCAATTAGTGTTTCCTTTGTTTCTGACTGGATCTTTTTTTATGCTGTTGAGATCCTCACTAAGTTCCTTGAGCATCCTTATAACTAATGTTTTGAAATCTGCATCTGACAAATTGCTTATCTCCATTTTGTTTAGTTCTTTTTCTGGAGTTTTGATCTGTCCTTTCATTTGGGCCATGTTTCTTTGTCTCCTCATTTTGGCAGCTACCCTGTGTTTGTTTCTATGTATTAGGTAGAGCTGCTTTGTCCCTTTGTCTTGGTAGTGTGGCCTAATGTAGTAGGTGTCCTATAGGCACCAGTGTTACAGCCTCCCCTATCACCCAAGCTGGGTATTTGAGGTACACTGGTTGTATGGACTGAGTACAACATCCTCTTGTAGTTGAGCCTTGGTTGCTGTTGGCAGATCGATGGGAGGAATTTACCCTTACCAGTCAGCTGCAGGGATTGCCAATGACCACTTACCACCACCCTCTGCCCCTGTGGAGGATCAGCTGTGCAGGGGCAGGGTGGTTGTGCTCCAATATGGTCTGTAGCTGTCCACTGGACATGCTGGCCTTGGGGTTTCCAAGGTGGTGCAGGCCAAGGTCAGTCCCAACCTGTGGTTTGCTCAGGGCCACCCTTCCTGAGCTATAAAACAATCTGAGATGGCTGCTAGTTGTGCTGGGCTGGAAGATTCCCAGGTGAAGCCAAGCTGAGAATCTAGACTGGCTGCTGCTAGTGCCAGCCGTGGGGCTCACTGAGGCCAGCTGTTGCTTATTTGAGAGGATTTAGAAAGTTGTGTAGCATGAGTCAAGACCAGCCATACATATGGAAAAGCAGCTTGGGTGGGCCTGCAACTTAGGTAGGGCTGAGTTCCTGGGGATCTCCAAGGTGGTTTAAACAGTGTTAGCCAGGTTGATTGAGTCTCAGATATGGCACCCCCTTGCCGGCTCTGTGGCTTGGTGGTTGTGTGGGGGAGGATTTAGAAAAGGGACAGTGGCCTCTGCTTGCATTGATGCCAGACACTTCACTTTCTCCCAGTATTCTGGTGCCTTTCAAAGTGCTACCCCAGTGCTGGAGCTCAGAGGGAATGAGTCTGAGTAGGTGAATCCGTGTTTGGGTTCTTTAAGAGGAACTGCTTGGGGCTCTAGAAGTTTCTTCCGCTGACTCATTTCTCACTGGTTTTTGCAGCCAGAAGTTGTGGGGACTTACCTACCTGGCACTGGAACCCTGGGCTGGGTGGTCCAGTGTGGGGCTGGGACTCTTTGCTCCCAAGATATCCCTCCTGAAAATTTACCCACCACATGTGGGTGTGGGACCAGTCTATTCCATGTCTGTGCCCATCCTACCAGTCTGGATGAATGTGGTTTCTTTAATTCCGTAGTTGCCAGACTGTCATTTAACTCAATTTCTGATGATTCTAAGTGATGGTTGTTCTCTATTTCAGTTGTAATTTTGATGTGGTTGTGCAAAGAGGTAAGCCATGTCTGCCTATGCCACTATATTGACTGGAAATCCTTTTAATTAGATCTTATTGCATATTTCTATTTAAAAACCATCCATAATTCTAATTTTCTATGTCCATTCAGTTGTAAAGATAAAAAATTAGTATTATGGGTCCTATGTTATGCCTAGACTTCTGCATATACACGATTGAGAGTAGTACGAATTGTTTAATATTGCAGCATTTTCTTCCGTCACAACATGCAGCTATTGCCAACGCCATACCGATTTCTGCAAAGGTCCAGAGCCACAGCATGGAGCACAAAGAGAAGCAGGAAGCAGGCCATCAGCACTGTGGGGAGATGACTCCATACTAGGCAAGTATCTATTGCATTCACTCTCTCTGAGAGGGAGTATTTGACAAGTTAGTTAATTTGTCTTTTACCTAAGTGTTCCTGCTGCTAAGATCGTCCTGACACTTGACAACAGTGACAATTCTGCCTTTGGTCCTGGCACCCCACACAAACCTTCGAGCTGTTTGGACACAGTTCCCTTCTGTTCTGAGGACAGAGGTCAAGATCTGGGGGGAGTATTTCTCTGGGGCATGAATGGTAGGAAGTATTACTGAGGATGGATGTTTTGGGTAATGGGTTATGCTTTGACAGTGCTATGTGCCAGATCCCAAGTGACAGAAGTGCCCAGGAAAGGGTTCTTGCTGCTCAGGTCTGCGGGTGGTCCTACTGATGTGTGTGGATGAGAAGGGATTTGAGGAAGAACTTCTGGGCCTAAACACCTGTGCAGCATCTTGGGCTGCATAAAACATTTTCTTTCGATGCTTGTGGGAACTTTATTCCATATTTCTTATCTGGGTGATATATTCTCACTTCTGATTTCAGACTGTTCTGTGAATAATCCTAAGAGATGAGACTCTTTTGGATCAAAGAGTGGTAGACTTTTCCATTTATTTTAAGGATACAAGTATTACTTTCCTAATAATGATTGGTTTTGGTTTTGGTTTTGTGGGCCAAAAGCATTGCCACAGATATATATTCTCGAATATTCTTATTCTCAGATTAGGAACTAGGCAAATGCTGTGGTGTTGGATAACAAAAGTCAACAACAAACAGTCCAGCCTCACATGATCCATTTTATTTGAGCTATTAGAAGAGAATATTTTGCACTAGAAACTTCTTACATCAAATAATAACCAAATGTTAAGCAAACAAATAATCAATTATTAAAATATAGCTGCTATTAATGTGATCCTTTACATTTCAGTAACACCAGCATTTGAAGGGGGATGGAAGGCTAGTTGAACGCATCTGATGTACAAAACAAGAATACAACCATATTTCCTTTGTTAAAAATTTTTGGAGGATCTATTTCTGAAATTTACATTTTGGAGTGGGTGTTGTGATTCTGAAAGGTGTAAAATCCAATCTGATGTAGAAATAGCTGGTCAAGATGTTGGCCAAAGTAGTGTTTTGAGGGTTTAGTGTCCTTGCAAAACTAAAACTTACCTTTAATGTAGGATCTAGATATTTTTCTTATTTATTTGTGTATGTGTTTATGTATATATGTATGCATTTATTTATATTTCTAACTGTTGTTTTATTACCATTGTCCCAATTTTCCCCTGTTGCTCTCCCCTACCCAGCCCACCACCCACTTTTCTTTTTGGGCAAACTCAGGCCAACTTTTTTTTGGTGAACACATTTTCTTTTACTTGTATTTTGGAATATAGATAATACATTCACAGGGTTAGAAAACTAAAAATCAAAACAAAAATTACAGTGAAAACTTATTCTCCCATGTCTATCTCTCCCAACACTGCCCCCTTCCCCCAAGTGCTCTCACAAATATCATTTTTATGTATGTTGAGAGCATCTTTGCATATATCAGCAAATACTAATTTCAGCTCTTATTTCACACATTTGTGAACCTTAGGGGTTTGTTTTTTGTTTCTTATTTACTAATATACCCTGGAGACATTACCATATCATTACCTAGAGAGTGTTTCCTCATTCTTTATTTTCAACAGCAGAGGACCCTGTTATAGGTTGTGCCATGCTTAATTTAACCCATCTACTCTAGATGAACTTTGGGTTGTCTCCGACTATGTTCGGCTAAACACACTGCAATGAATAACCTTATGCATGCATGATTTTACATACATTTAGGGTAAATGTCCAGAAGTGGAATTGCTGGGTCAAATTGTGCATGCATTTGTGATTCCGATGGATATTGCCAAATTGTCCTTCGTGGAGGGGTGGGTAATCATTTGGGTAGCAATGAATGAGAGTGTCTGTTTCCCTAAAGCAGGTTCATGTTTTGAAGAATGCTCGAGTGCAGACTATATCATTCAGCGTCAACTTTGTAGGAGAGAATAGCACTATTTTACCCCTTATTTCCCTAGTACTCTGCAACCTTTTACTCCTTGCCTCTTGCTTGTGGCAGAACTGTAGCCAAGTTATCTAAGCACCTGTGCCTTAGTTTCCTCAGCTATGAAATGGGACTGTAAAGGTACCTCTAGCCTGTGGTAGTTGGGAGAGTCCCGTGAGCTAATGCACACACTGCACTAAGCACAGTTCAGCATAGTAAGTGTTTAAGAAGGTATTTGTGTTCTGGTTGGGTGGCTCAGTTGGTTGGAGTGTTGTCCTGTACACCGGAAGTTTGCAGTTACGCCACTTGGGGTGCATACAGGAAGCAACCAATCTATGTTTCTTGGTGATGGTTCTCTCTCTCCCTACCCTTCCTCCCTCTCTAAAATCAATAAGCATATCCTCGGGTAAGGATTAAAAAGAATAAAAAGCTATCTATTATTACATGGGTCAGATCAATAATACCACTTAGAGAATGTTCCATCTCTGCCTCTATTAGGCCACAGTGTCTTAATATCTATCTCGGAAAACTATGAAGTTACTGAACATGTTCTTGGAAAGAGAGGAATCTTGGTTCTAGGTACATAAAAGTGAGCCCGTTCTGTTGAGTGTAATTGGAGAAGAGGAAACAGTAGGTGGTGAGTGAAAAAGGGAGGTGGTGAAGATGGTAGAGCAGGAACAGAAACTCTGCAATGAGCCTTGTTAAAGGGAAAAGAAACGTTCTGGTGCTTTGGCGTCAAAACCTGTTTCCTCAGGGGGAATTCTAAACTGTGTGTAACAGATGCCAAGGGTCCCAGGGCACTGTTCAGCCTGGAGTTTTCACCAGCACAGCCAAGGTCCTAGAATCCTCAGCATTCTGGAGGGACTGGGGCTACTCCCCTGGGCTAAGCAGAGTTGGCAGCACAGCTGTATGGCTGAAGGTTCTGTCTCTGGAGTCAAATAGCCCTGGGTTCAAATCCTGGCTCTACCACTTGATAGCAGGATGTCTTAGGGTGCATTCATATTTCTGATCCTCACTTTCCTCACCTATCATTTGAGGATAAATGCCCCATGTAGAGACATTCCCTCCCTGTATGTTCACAGGGAGGGTGTGAGGATTATATGATGTAATAGTTTTAAGGCACTTAGCACCATGCCTGGCCCATATTGAACACTTGATAAGTGTTACAAGAGGATCAGAAAGGACATCCAACGAATAGGGCTTTACAAACTCTGCATCTCTGGGACACAGGAGGGACCCCCAGAGGGTATACATTGACAAATTTAAGTCATAACATCAGAAAAGATCCATTTGGATGGATGTACAGTTACAGAGAGAAAAAATGCCTCTTAGCAGGAATGTTATTTGCAACAAAGCAAAATGAATTCATGAGTCTTATTACAGAAGCAGGGGAGGGAAGTCCTGGAAACATTTCCTGCAGTCTTGAGGCAGCAAATGGAAAATGAATTGTATAGTACTGATTGCTGCTAATTTAAGACATAAAAAGCCCTGATAATCTCTTTGGTATTCTCTGCTTTTTTATGTTATTCGCCAAAGGTAAAATAGACACACTCTTCAATACATTATCTTTATCCCTTTATCTCATTTCCATGTTAAGGATATATGTTCTTTAAACACTTCTACTGCTTCTACTTATTTTTTCAACCCACCACTCTGTGTTAGAACTTAATCCTTGTGCCTGGGAATCAGCAGCTGGGCTACTTTCCTTGCTCGAAATGCCCTAATCTGTCTGTTCTGCTTGGTGAGCTCCTTCTTAGCTAGACTTCATGTTTGTGAAGTATTTCCCAGGATCAGCAGCCATCGATGGTCCTTTATTCTTTGGGATTCTGTAATGTTTCATTTAGAGTATTTTTCATATTGGGCTCTAGTTCTTTGTGTACACATCTGTCTCCCCCTTTACACTGGGAAATCTTTGAGCCAAGGATTGGTGTTCCTCCTTCCCTTTCTCCATCAAAGTTTGTCAAACATGTGTTAAGTGTTAGGTCCTATGACAAGGTCTGTGGATTCAGAAATGAATTAGACACAGTTCCTGGTCTGGTGGGGAAATCTCAACACAGTGTGAGATTAAAAAAATAACCAGGCATTCAGCTAAACTCCATACACACATACTCTCATTTCTTCCTCTAACTGACCCTAGATGCCCTCATCATTATTCCCATTTCACATTTGAAAAGCCTGAGCCAGACAGAAAATACAGTTTGCCAAAGAACCTAGGGCTAGCAAGTGGCCTCAAATTGCTGTCAACGTGAAGATCAGGAGACACCTCCCTCCCCAACCCGGGAGGAGGCAATGCCCAGCAATGTCAAAACTGTGAGAAGGATTTGGCCAGATGAAGGAGTGTGGGAAAGGAATTCCAGGCAGAGGGATTGGGCTGAGCAAAGACTTGGGGGTTAGAAAGCATTACTCTTTATGGAACTACAAGAGCATTAGTCATCTCTGCGTCCCCAATATTTGTACAGAGCATGGCACTTATTAGGTGCTTACTAAATATTTGTTGTAAGGATGCATTTCTACTGCTGAAGTCCCTAGGACTGGTAGTTCTGTTCTGGGTTTGGGTTCATGACATTCCTCAGGGTTCCGTCACCAAGTTCTCACTTTTGCTGAGGTCCTGAGGCTGCATGGGCTACTGTCCTGTCTTTGGTGAGTGTGTTCCCAAATTGTTTCCATTCAGAAATACCACCCAGAAATACAGTGCAGAGGCTTCCCTCCCTACGTCCACCCTGTAGATGTCCAGGGAGCACGTCCACATTTGGGTCAATCAGATTGAGCAAAGCATTAAGCAAAGGATGGGCAATTGCTGGGTGGACAGTTGGTGGGGTCCCCTAAAGCCCATCAACACGCCACATGCCCTTGGGGTACTTGAAAACTACCCTTTATAGATGGGAGACCACATTCAGGGAACATGAATCTTAGGGAGGCTGCTTATGATCTGCCCATACTTCCTCCCGCCTCCATATCTTTCTCATTATGCCCTCCTCGTAGCTCTGCGGAATATCTGTCTAGCCTAAATGGAGGTGGTGTAGATGGAGAATCTCTTTTCTCCTCCTTGTTTTGTTCAAGCCACTCTTTCAAGGACAGGAATTTTCTCTTTTATGTAACATGACAATTAATAGTAAGGACTCTGGAGCCAGACTACTTGGGGTTTGGATCCTGGCTTTGCTACTTACCAGCTTTGTGACTTTGAGCAAGACATTAGTCTCTGCACCTCAGTTTTCCCACCTGCAAAATGAGGTTAATAACAATATCTACCCCATAGGATTTTTGCAAGGATTTATAGAAATGAAAACATTTAAAGCATTTAAGTGAAATAAGCCAGAGAAAGACAAATACTATATGATTTCAGTTATACGCAGAATCTTAGAACAATACAAATGAACAAATAAAACAGAAATAGACTTATAGATACAGAGAACAAGCTGATGGTTGCCAGAGGGGAGAGGAGGGGCTAGAGGCTGGATGAAAAAGGTGAAGGGATTAAGTAGTACACATTTGTAGTTACAAAAGAGTCACAGGGATGTAAAATACAGGACAGGGAACTTAGTTAATAATATATATATAGTAATAACTATGTATGATGCCAGGTGGGTACTTGAAATATGGGAGGGATCACTTTGTAAATTACATGATTATCTAACCACTGTGCTGTACATCTGAAACTAATATAAAATAATATTGAATGTCAACTTTAATTGACAAATGAAATAGTGGCTCAGTGGGTTGGGCATCACCCTGCAAACCAAAAGTTTGCTGGCTTGATTCCCAATCAGGGCACATGTCTGGGTTGCGGGGCCAGACCCTTAGTTGGGGGCGCGTGAGAGGCAACCAATCGATGTTTCTCTCACACAGAGTGATGTTTCTATCCCTTTCATTCTCCCTTTCTTCCCCTCTCTCTAAAAATAAATACATAAATAAATAAAATCTTTAAAAAAAGAAAAATAAAATAAAAAATGTGACTTTTGTTTAAAAAGTATTTTTAAGCTCTCAGGACAGTGCCAGGCACATTGTAGGTACAATGTAGATGATGATGATTAAAATTACTCTACACAAAACTCCCTCCTCTCTTCTGATTCTTTTGTACTAGATGTTAGTGGCCCAAAGCCCTACCCAATGGAAATTAGTTCTTTTCTTCACAGACAAGGTGAACTTAGACTTTAAGTTTATAATTCAAGGTTAACCTGTCTAGCATGAAAACAAAGCCATTACATTTCATATCAAAATGGTAGTATTGTTCACATAAATGTTACATCCATTTTTTTTTAGTTGATATGTTACACCAAACCAGAAAAAACCTAATCTAGTCATTTTACTGAAATTATCATGGGTAAACTGAGCCTCAGAGAAAAGAACTGCTTAATGCATGGTCACATAACTATGGGGCTGCAAGCAGCATATCCAAAGAGAGATCTTGGCCTGAATCAAACCCTGCTGGGGCAAATTCTATTTTGTGTTGTGAGTACCTGCATTGGAGATTGCACGCCATTGTCAGGGTTGAGCCTCACAGTCAGCCAGCCTGAGGGTTGATCCCATGTACAAACAGGCCAATAACAATCAAGACTCAATTACAACAGGAGGGCCCACATTACCCACACAAGGGACATTGCTGGAGTACCCAGTTCAGGTGGTCAAGGAGACTCTGCTACTGGTTCCCACAGGACACCCACTGTATAAGGCCACCCCACAAAGACTTAGAGTCATAGCAGATCTATATAATACATAGAAACAAACACAGAGAGGCAGCCAAAATGGGGAGACAAGGAAACAAGCCCAAAATGAAAAAAAAAAAACCAAGAGAAATCTCATGAAATGGATGCAAGCAATTTACTAGGTATAGAGTTACAAACAAATGGGACTACATGAACTAAAAAGTTTTGTACAACAAAGGAAACAAATAATAAAATGAAAATACAATCCACTGAATGGGAGAACATATTCAACAATGATACATTTGATAAGGGGTTAATATCCAAAGTTTATAAAGAACTTTTACAACTCAACACCAAAATATCTTGAACAGTAATTAAAAAATAGGCAAAGGACCTGAATAGACACTTCTCCAAAGGGGAAATACGGATGGCCAATAGACATGTGAAAAGATGCTCAATGTCACTAAGCACAGAGGAATGCAAATTGAAACCACACTGAGATGTTACCTCACACCTATCAGAATGGCTATCAGCAATAAATCAACAAACAACAAGTATTGGTGAGGATTTGGAGAAAAGGGAACCCTTGTGCACTGTTGGTGAGAATGCAGATTGGTGCAGCCACTTGGAAAACAGTACGAGTTAAAAACGGAACTGCCTTATGACCCAGAGATTCCACTTCTAGGAATATGTCTGCAGAAACCCGAAACACTGATTTGAAAGAATATATGCACCCCTGTGTTCATCGCAGCGTTATTTACAATAGCTAAGATTTGGAAGCAGCCTAACTGTCCATCAGCAGATGAGTGGCTAAAAATGCTATGGTACATTTACATACTGGAATACCACTTGGTCGTAAAAAGGAATAAAATGTTACCTTTTGTGACAGCTAAGAGAAGTGAAATAAGCCAGTCAGAGAAAGACAAATACCATATGATCTCACTTGTATGTGGAATTGAATGAACAAAATAATTTAACAAACAAAATAACAACAGAAGCACAGACACATAGAACAGACGGGCAGCTGTTAGAAGGGAGTGAAGTTGGGAAACTGGGTGAAAAAGGTGAAGGGATTAAACAAAAAAAATAGAGATGGCAATTTTTCCACATTAATAAATGAGTTTAAGGGAGAGATTCAGTACAGTGGTGTCTGTTACCATGGCATTCCCAGTACACCTTGCCAGAAACTCCAAATAAAAGGGCATATTTTATCTACCCATGTGACTCTAGTAATTTTAATCTATAGCATGAGATTTATTCCCTTAGCTTCCAGATATTAGCTTTATTAGGATATCAAGAAATAAGCAGAAAGAAAAGAAAATATTTAGAGAGGCTTTGCTTTAGTTTGAGGAAATGAGTTCACAGTTAATTAGGGAGAAACTCAGAGGCCACAAGCAGTTCGTAGAGTGAGGTTTAATCATTACCAGGTACGTGTACAGTTAAGGAAATGCCCTGAAGAATTTTTTCCAGAGGTTGCATCGTTGCCTTCATCTTTTGAGATTGTTTGTGATGGAGAGTATATTAATTATTCATTGCTGCTTAATAATCACAGCCACATTTAGCAGTTTAAAACAATACACACTTACCGTTTTACAGTTTTTGTGATGAGGAATTTAGGTACAGCTTAGATGCCTCCTCACTTCGGGTCTCTCACAAGCTGTAATTGAAGTGCGGGCCAGGGCTGGGGTTTCCTCTGAAGGTTCAGCTGGGGAGGATCCTCCTCTAAGTCCTTGTGGTTCTTGGCAGGATCCAGTTCCCTGACAGTTGTTGGACTGACGACTTCATGTCTCAGTTGCCTGTTGCTATGTGGGTGTCTCCAGTACGATGGCTTGCTTCATCAAAGCTGGCAAACCAAAAAGGCAGTGAAGTCTGTCAGCAAGATGGAAGTCACACTCTTACATAACCAAATTATGGAAATGAGATCCCATCACCTTTGCCATACTCTGTGGATTAGAAGAAAGACACCAATTTTGCCCACACCAAAAGGAGGGGATTACGCAAGGACACAGAAACCAAGAGATGGTGAAGATTGGGGGACACTTTAGAGTCTACCTGTTTCAGGGAAGGTGTAGCGGCAATGCCAGCTTGTAATGACAGCAAGACTGCCCATGCTGGGAAGGTCCCTGGAGCCATACTTTCTTTGATGAGTGAGTGATGGTTAATGAGTGTCTTGGGCAGAGAGGGGGACTTGTGCACATATAGCACACTTTCTAACTACAAACTCTGGTTTTTGGGACATGTGAACTATGGGAAGACCATTTAGCCTCATTAAATCTAAGTGGTGGATAAAACAGGGCCCATATAACACTTTGGACTCTTTCAATGGCAATCAACAGAAAGACTAACCCAGATGGTTTAAGATAAGAGGCAATTATCTGGCTTACATAACTTACATGTCCAAGAGAAAATCTCAGTTCAGGCTTAAATCAATATGTTTTTTTTGTTTATTACTATTTTTTGGTTAGCATCATTGAGGGATAATTATGTGTGGCAAAAGCCACCATTTTTTAGTGTACAATTCAGTGTACAATTTAGTGTTCAGTTGAGTATACAAACATGTCCAGTCCAGTAACCACCACCACAGTCAGGATATAGAACATTACCAGCACCCCCGCCTCCAAGCAAATCAGTCAACTTCCGTTACCCTCCGCCCCTGACAACCCCTAATTGCTTTTCAGTGCCTATTATTTTGTTTTCAGAATATCTCTTCAATGAAATCATACAGTATGTTGCCTTTTGAGTCTGGCTTCTTTCACCCAGCATAATGCTTTTGAGATGCACCCAGGTTCTTGCATATATCACAGGTTCTCTCTTTTTATTACTGAGTAGTCCACTGGATAGATGTGCCACAATTTGTTTATCCATTAAGCAAATGAAGGAAATTTGGCTTGTAGCCATTTTTTGGTAATTATGCATGAAACTGCTATAAGCATTTGTGTATAGGCTTTTTTCTTTTACGAATATAACTTTATTTTTTCTTCTGGTAAATTCCTAGTAGTAAAATTGCTGGATCACATAGTAAATCTATGTTTAACTTTATGAGACACTACCAAGTTATTTTCCATAATGGCTGTACCATTATACACCTTCATCAGCAGTGAATGAGAGTCCCCGTTGCTCCATATACTCACCAATACCTGGAATCATCAGTTTTTAATTTTCACCAT
The DNA here is from genome assembly GCA_007922815.1 of Macrotus californicus. Taxonomy (NCBI): domain Eukaryota; kingdom Metazoa; phylum Chordata; class Mammalia; order Chiroptera; family Phyllostomidae; genus Macrotus; species Macrotus californicus. The sequence goes on from VMDR010026925.1 coordinate 13,484, forward strand.
TCTAATAGGTATGCAGTGGTATCTCAAGGTGGCTTTAATTTGCATTTTCCACATAACTAATGATGCTGATCATCTTTTCATGTGTTTATTTGCTCTCTGTATAACCTCTTTGATGAAGTGCCTGTGCATATCTTCTGCTATTTAAAAAAAAAATGTATTCTTGCTTGTTTTGAGGATAAACAACATTTTTGGATGGAATTCTAATAGGTCAAGTATGAGTGAATAGAACCAACAAAAATAACTACATAATGAAGCCTATTTTTCAAAAATCTAAAATATGAAAAAGAACATAGAACTCCAGAGGCAATAAAATAAAGT
>VMDR010026926.1:0-13803 GCA_007922815.1 Macrotus californicus
GCCTAAATAACATGACCGTGTTATCTCTGTGACTTCTCTGACTGACCGTGTTGGCCAGGTCTATCAGTAAATGTGAATTTGTAACTATTTGAGACATCAGTGTCAGGAGGTGAGGAATATAGTAATCAACACTTTCTTAGGTTTTAGTTTTTCCAACTAGAAGCTCATTTCACAATAAACAAATGTATCAGAAAAGTACAAAACTCAGTTAAGCTTGACCATGTTTTGATGCTCCCTTAAAGTTTTATCTACTCCTTTAAAAAAATGTAATTAACTGAATTTTGTCAAATGATTTTTTGGCATCTTGAGATGATTATATGACTTTTATCCCTCATTTTGTTAATGTGGTGTATCATATTAATTTGTGAATGTTGAATCATCTCTGTGTATCTGGAATAAATTCCACTTGATCATGGAGTGTGATAATTTTACTCTTTTGTTCAATTTGGCTTGCTAATATTTTGTTGAAGATTTTTGTGTCTATGTTGATCGGGGATATTTGTCTATAATTTTCTTTTCTTGTGGTGTCCTTGTCTGATTTTGGTGTCAGGGTAATGCTGAGCTCATAAAATGAGTTTGAAAATGTTCCCTCTTCTTCTATTGTTTGGAAGACTTTGAGAAGGGTTGGTATTAATTTTTCTTTAAATGTTTGGTTGGATTCACCAGTGAAACCATTGGACCTTGGATTTGTGTTTGTTGGGAGGTTTTTAATTACGGATTCAATTTCTTTACTAGTAATTGGTCTGTTCAGAATTTCTATTTTTTCATGGTTCAGTCTTGGTAGGTTGCATGTTTCTAAGAAGTTATCTATTTCTTCTAGGTTGTCCAATTTGTTGACATGTAATTGTTAACATCGATCTGTTATTGTCCTTTGTATTTCTGTGGTGTCAGTTGTAGGGTCTCCCCTTTCATTTCTGATTTTGAGTGTTCTTTTTTTCTTGGTGAGTCTAGCTAAAGGTTTGTCAATTTTGTTTGTTTTCAAAACACCATATTTTGACTTCATCAATTTTCTGATTTTGTTTTTAGTTTCTATTTATCTCCACTCTAATCTTTGCTATTTCCTTCATTCTAACTTTGGGCTTCATTTGTTCTTTTTTTTTTTTCCTATTTCCTTGAGGTACAAAGTTGGGTTATTTAAGCTTTTTCCTGTTTCTTGATGTAGGCATTTATCATTATGAACTTCCTACAATTGTTCTTAAATTAAGTGACTGTTTGGACATAGAGGCTGTGCGAAAAGGTGCATGTGCCCATTCGTTTGTATGTGTGATGCCCTGGGGAGAAGGAATTCCTAGGAGCCAAACTGTACTTGACTCTCTTCAGGTCATAAGCAACTGTGTTCATGTCTCAGGTTTAGCTGGAGAGCTTAGCATTATTGCCCAGAGGGCTCCTGGCTGGCCCTATGGGAGATCAGATACTTGTTCCATGTTCTTGATGACAGTGATCTCCTGTGGAAGGTCCCCTCCCCCTTTCAAGTGTGTGTTCATATTTCCCAGCAATTGGTTTTACATTCTACTTTGAAACTTGCTGTCCAGTGCTCAGTGAAGTCCTACTGCCAGTAGCTTCCGTGAGGCAGAATGCTGATTTAGCTCATAGGATGCATTGAGCCACATTGCCATGGTAACTAGCAGACAAACCTGAGAGAAGCAAGGCTTCGGAACAAATGCAGCCATCACCAAACAGCAATTCAAAGGGAAGTGTCTCAGGAGAGATTTCAAATGATCACACAGGTGTCGTCCTGTAGCCAAACCAGAGTGCCAGGGAAATGGCACCATGGGCACTGGCATCATTAGGTCACAACAGTATGGGAACTTGCCTTTGCTCCTTAGGAAATTCCCTCAAGCCATGGGCTGCCTTAAGCATTATTGAAATAGATTCTTAGATTGACCTTTTCCTTAGAGTTATCACCAGTTCCTTGTAGTGATAATTATAGTGCTCTATACTATTGAATAGCTTAAGGTATTTTTATGGGTGGCAAGGCAATTTAAAAGTTTCATATCTGTGAGCCTGATCACCAATAATATCTGAGATGGTTCTCTGATATCTTAAAGGGGTTGCTTATGTTTATTACTTATTTATTTACTCTTATTTTTTGCATGCTCTTTAACATAAGCAGACTTATTTCAGTAAGCCTTAATGCAAGTGGAGCAGAGTGTTTATATATTTATATTCAAACATATGCAAATCATGTTACAGTAAAACAGGGCTCCTGGAGTAACAACTGGTAATATTTGTTTGCTCATGAAGAAAGTGCTCAAGGTTTTAAAGCTATTACTGCAGATTTATTATTTGATGGGAGAAATAGTTGGAAAAATCCTTTTTGTACTTTTAAATATGCTGAGATCAAGGCTGTTCAATTCTTGAGACAGGGAGAGAGGTGATAAATGAAGACACATCATCATATGAATAAAATTCTAGTTGCCTTTGTTAAGAGAGCAGCTCGACCTTCTTTTTCCCATTGGCCCAATCTGCAAAGGTGTTTGCATTAGTAGGTTTTTAAAAATCATATCTGTTCTGCATTAATTCATATTTCTGGATGGCATATGCTGGAGACTGGCCTGAATCACCTTTGTTTTATTAACAGTGCATTTAAGGTCAACTACCACTAACTGCGTTGTTAAATATTGATTTAGCCATTTGAATTAATGTAATTTTCAGTTCTTTTCCTACTTAATGTACACCAGCACCCCTGTGACCCAGTCAGACAGAAGATCAATACGTGGGCGCTCAGCTCATATTGAAGCTGGGTTGGCTGCTTTCTGTACTCGCTTGTTTTCCTGTGGAAGCTAGTGTCCAGGACAATGGTCCACTGGCTGATCTACCAACCTGCAGAACTCCTGAATGTTCTGACCTCCTGCAGGATGTTTCTGACTTACCTAGTGGTCATTGTTTCTCAGGGTACTTCAAGTTAGGATTCCCTCGTTGAGCAAAAAACAGTATCGAAAAAGCAAAAAAACAAAACCTGCAACCGTGGAACAGCAATGTCAAGCAGTCAGCACGGCGTGGAGCCATAACATTTCCGCACCTGAGAGAAGCTTTGCAATTACTTCCCTCGGCATGCTCATTTCATTGATGATGGAATTGAGAGTTCACATGACTTTTGAAACCTCTAGGGTCAGAACTAGGATCCTGGTCTTCCAAATATTCTTTCTTTCTTTTTTTTTTTTTCCTGTTGTGCTTATTGACCTCTAGTTTATTGTCTTTCTGCAAACTGAGGCAAAGTAAAGGAATTTTGTGACCACATTCATTAAAAATGTCACTGCATCAGGCCAAAGAGAGCTTGGTATTAAAATAATTTAATTTGGCAGAAGCCAAATGGAGGCACTATTTCCATAGAGATACCACACTGGTATTACCTTCTTCAGAAATTTTCAGCTTGGCTCTCTAATCACTACTAGAAAGTACCAACGGGCTTTTCAGTTAGTCTAACCTCACATTGATGAGGTGCAGGGCAGGCCACACCAAAATATGTCACCTTGGCATATTGATTATTTTGAACTAAAGTTACTTGAGAAACAATCAGTACAAGAAAAATACTGTGAGCCTCCTTTAAAAGCAGGACATAAATCTCCCGTGGGCAGGTACCCTCCATGTAGCACGGAGACAGACAGCATCCTTATCACCAGAGATAGAGAATTCAAGGCTGAAGATGCTGTATAAACAATTTTTTTTTCCTTCATTACTTTGCTACTCAAAGCCCAGATCCCTTTTATTTTGTCAAATTTGTTACAAATAATTGTTTCTTCATCTACAAAGGTATATAAAGAGCCTGCCTAGGTCGCTTCTCAGGTGTCATACCTATAGAGCCTCCATATGTATGAAGTTAAATTGTTTTTCTTCTGTTAATCTGTCTTATGTCAATTTAGTTCTTAGATTAGCCAGAAAAAGCCAGAGAAGTAGAGGAAACACTTTGCCTTCCCAACAGCATAAAGGCCGAAGAAAGAACTAGGATATTGAGATCATAATCTTGTCTTCATTTAAGTCTCCAGTCAAACCTAGAGAGGCGAGAGGGCTGTTTGCCACCATACCTGAAAAGCCTCCCTGAGGATGCAGCAAACACCTGAGGAAATGGAGCCGACAGATGGAAGGAGAGAGACCAAGCACAGGCACCATGAAGTAGCTGGATTTATCCACACCTGCCGCTAGTGATAACCTGAACATTTAGGTTATGTGAACCAAGACATTTCCTTATTAGGGTTTTTTGTGTTTTGTTTTTTTTTGAAAACCACAATCAAGAATCTCTGCTTCCTGGCTAATACATAAGCTGAGTTGGATATTTGAGAAATACCCAGACCTTGATGGTTATATTATTAAGCTTTTGAGTCATAAAATAGTTTACAGAAATTTCTTAGAACATTTCTACCTGTGTTATAAAAGGCTAGGTAATGCGTCTCCAGTTAACATCTGTATCTAAGATCTCTCTCTCCTCACTTTTCAGTTTGTATCTCGACAAACCTGGATCTGCGGTATAAGCATTGTAAATTGGCATTTTATTTTCAAAGTTCTGAGATGCTGTGAGTGTTTTCTAATGTTTAAGAGTATCTTAGTGATGGTGGGGTACTTCCTTCATGTAAAAGCCATCGTTAACAAAGATTTTTTTTGCCAAAACTTTCACTTTACAAAAAGGTGTTCTATTCCAACGTTGAAATCGATTCTGCGTTTAGAAAAGTAAGTACAGAGATTGAAATTGTAGACTTCTAGTACTGAAAGAGTAACCTTAGAGATGGTTCCCAGACTTTCAATTTGCAGGTGACACGCAGATTCAAAGGGTTTGGGTGACGTGGCCTTGGCTGTCCGCTTGTTCAGCTGTGGAGCTGATGCATGGCCACATCTCCAGTGGTGCCCTTTCCCCTCCTGACTTGCTCATCCCAATGAACTTGCTACTCTTCCTTCTCTTACTTGGCAGCATGCTGGGAGATACTTTCTGTTACTGGGGTGTCTTGGGGTCAGAAACTTATGTTTAGATGACAGTAGCACTGTTTATAGACGACCACAGAAATAATGTAGTTTATGCCCACATTTTCTAAGTGCAAGCACTTAGGTCTCGGTAGAGCTTAGGAATGTAATTAGAAAATAGAACTTTAAACCAGGCAAGAAGAATTAAATTAAGCAGAACAAACACAATAAACAGAATCAAATCTTTTGTCTCAGCACCTGGTGGCACAATGAAGCCCAGGGATCAATGACAAAAGCCACAGAGCTTTTCAGTGGCATCTCCACCCGCTGAAGGTCATATTGGTAGCAGATTTGAGCATTCCATTTCTTTGGATGCTTTTTATTCACATCACACAGACCTCCTTGCAAACACTCTGCCTTTATGTGCAATTAAATGAACTCACTCATTGACATAAAGGAGGTTTGATATATAAAAAAAGATATTCATGATTTTTACCTCTTTTTATGTTGGCTATGGTGTACACAGAACATAAGTCTATAAGAACTAAAAGCATCAACATTATAAAATGTCTGGATGTGAAGTTTATAAAAGCTGAAACGACTTTTTTCTTAAACAAAGGCAGATGCTTTGTGTAGATGGATATCTCTTTTCTGTGTTCTAGGCATTTACTTTCATTTTTGAAACCCTTTTAAGTGCTACAGGAGGCACCTGGCCCTGGAGTGAAAAGAGATTAAAAACACCTTGGGGAATCTTAATTCCCTCTAAATCACTTTTTCCCCCTTTAAAAAAAAAAAAAAGAGAGAGAGAGTTGGTCTCAAATGAAATATGGAACCTTATCTACCTTATGAATAATCTCCTCTCTTTTCTTCTCCCTACTGCCCCAGAGTTCCAGGGCTTGCTGATAGATAGGCGGCTATTAAGAATTCTCATCGTGCCCATGTGCCTGGTGCCCTCTCCTTTGTCATTCTGCAGTTGGGGATCAAAGCTGTAGCATCTATGCTCTTTGAAGGCTAAGCAGGTCGGACATGCAATTTAGATGAAAACAATTACTCTGCGTTAGCTTGCTTTTGGCAAGAGTGTATTAAGGCTCATCTCACTGATGGGAAACAAAAGCTGCACTTCATCTTCATGAATTTCAAATGAGAGAGCAGAAAGAGAAGGAAACAGTGAGTTTTCTGGCAGGAGCTTCTCTGCATAACCTTTCTCTGATGAGTTGCTTCCTTTCTTGGTAGAATACTGTTAGCTTTAGCGTGGCTAATAATGCATTTCTCTGCCATGTCCACATGGACAGGTTTTGGAACACATGAAAGGACTAAACAGGACATGCTGTAGCATTTTTGGAACTTCTGAAAGGAGAAAAATTAATGGACACATTGCAGTGATACCTTTTGTTATAAACGTGTTTGTTGTGAGAAACCAAGCAAACAAAGGGCACACGTGGGGATCAGCTATGTTCTAGGTTAGACTGGGCCTTCGGAAACACCATGTTAGCTTCAGGCCACAGCTTAAAATTCTTACTTTAGAGAGTGACATAGGATCGTCAGCTTCTGAGTAATGTGCTGCACGGGGCTTGTGGCGTCAGAATGAGCTCGGGGCCTTGCCCGTGGAAGGAGAGCCTGCTGACCCAGGGGTCTGTGCTGAGTGAGCAGCAAGCCTGCTCTTAGGAGGCCCACGCCCGCCAACACTGTTTCCCTGGCTAAAGACCACAAAGACAGATCAAAGTACATATTAAAAGGGAATGAGAGTCTCTCAGCAGACACTGTGTGTGTGTGCAAAAGTGTGTGTCCAGGGGAAGCAGGGCTGGCTTCCTGGGAACAACCTGTGCTCTGGAGCCTCCACGCTTGCGTTAAGGTTCTGCTGTTGCTCTCTTGAAATTCTTAGTCATTTTTTAGCAATTAAAAATAGTCATTTTTTCTTAATAAAATACTTAGGACTTTCCTGTATAAAGTATGTCACTGCCTACCCAATACAGTTAGAATCACTAGGGTGGAGATCTAAATTTCTCTGATTCTGGTTCTCAATGTTTCCACTGATATTGCACAACCTCCCAAATGTCCACTAGATAGTGTCAACTCCTAGCCCAAATTACATGCATATGTTATTATTTTATTTTATTTTATTATTTTTTGAAAAGATTTTATTATTTATTCTTAGACAGAAGGGAAGGGAGGGAGAAAGAGAGGGAGAGAAACATCAATGTGTGGTTGCCTCTCGCATGCCCCGCACCAGGGAACCTGGCCTGCAACCCAGGCACGTGCCCTGACTGGGAATCAAACCAGCAACCCTTTGGTTCACAGGCTGGCACCCAATCCACTGAGCCACACCAGCCAGCACAAGACTATGTTATTATTTTAAAAGGAAACAAGACAGTGCTTGAGCTAATGTAAAACTTACAACAGCTAGTAATAAAAAGTAGTTCCTACTTATTGGGAATTTTGATTGCCCCCAAAGAGCAGGCCTGTCAGCTCTAACTCCACTGCCATGTGCTGTTTCTCTCAGAGGAGGCCCTGTGCACGGTTAGCGTCACAGCCGGAAGATCGGAACCTTGAGTTTTCATCCTAGAGCGAGTTTTGGGGGTATTGGGTGGGGTTTCCCAAACACAGGATGTTTATAAATTCCTTGTGCAGTTTTAAAGTTTGATAACTTGTACATCAGAGACGCCAACACCTATTTTGTGGAGTTTCTGACACTACCCAGTTCGGATATGCAGACTTCAGCACAACCACCGTCTTTACTGATTCATCCTTCATTTGGATTTTCCAAGCCACTGCAAGCATTCTCCTTTTGGTGCTCATGAACTGCCTCTGTGAGCGCAATCCTAACTTTGTTCAGAGGGTGTAGTTTTGATGAGGAGGCATGTTTTTATAGGCTCTGGGGGGGAAAGAAAGGTCTGAAAGGACCAGGTGATAGAAGGTAGCCAGGTAATTTGTCCAGGTTTGCTGATGCATTTTCTTAAAAAGACATTCAATTTTTTACCCATTTGATTTAAAATCATGCAGGAAAATAGTATGAAAAATAATGGAATTATTGTAATTTAGAGAAAAGTTTCATAACATCCCAAAGTAACTTCACATAAATCATGTACATATTTTACACAAATGGATCAACAACTCACACTTTCCTGAAAGCAAACACTGAATAAAATGGATATGACTATTAAAAACCTTCCATCATTAAAATGTGAAGTTATATACTATATAAAATCTATGTGTGTGTGTGTGTGTGTGTGTGTGAATACACTCACATATATACCCCATTTCTTTAAACATGTACACACATTTCACATTGTTGCCTAGGTCATAGACCTACTGAATGTATTTTTCTGTTTTCTAAGGTACTTACATTTTTTTAATGAATAACTCATTTAAATCAGTCGAGTGATTGGTATGCTGACTGTATTAACAGAGGGAAACTCCTGTCACTTTTGGAAATGATATCACCTCTTTCATGAAGTTTTCTTCCTGGAAATTCCTGGTGAAACTAAGAGACAAGAATTCAAAATAAATAGAAATTTTTACTAGAATAGTCCTAGTTTTAATATGGTGGTTGGTTGTCATAGTGAGGGGGAGTGATGTGGATAACACTTTGCTTTCTGTTTCATAGTTCTTTGAAGTTATTATTTTTTTAATGACTTTATTATTTTTGCTAGGAATTTTAGATTAGCTGTAATATAACTTTATCACACCTTTAAACCTTGATATAATTGACCTATAACATTATATTAGTTTCAGATGTTTCAATACTTTGTATATATGGTGAAATGATCACCACTCTAAGTCTAGTTAACACCCTCATACACCTTTTCCTGACTTTAAACAATGAAGACTGAAGCCATACTGAGTGCTTTGCCTTAGGATGGAACATTTGAAAGGAACATCATTTAGAAGAAAGAGGTCAGCTTCACAGTCAGATCTAGGCTTTGGGCCTGCCAACATTCTTCAGCATTGTTTGGCTCTGGGGCAAGTGTATAAAAATCTTTGTGGTAGTGTTTTAACCTGAAAGGTTGTTACTAAGATTAGGAGCGATATGCAAAGCACCCAGTACACTGGATGGTTTGACTCTGGAAACAAGAGGTTGCAGGACTAATTACAGACAGGGCTGTGCTGGACCGTGTAGACTCCTGCACACTGAGTACCCAACAGCCTGTGAATTGTGCCTTAATGCCTTTCCGCAAAGCAAATTTTGAAAATCTACAGTGACATAACTCCATGACTCACAGAATAAAGTTGTGTTCAACAGTAGTTCTTCGGTTTTGCTTACAACAGAAAATAATTGATTTTTATTTTCAGCTTTGGAATATGGCATGATGCTAAAATTAGCAGTTATCTTTACGATCAATGTGGATATTCAATTGCCTTTTTAAAAGAAGACTTGTCCACTCAGACTACTTGTATGTACATAAAATGAGGTCATGTTTTACCACTTGAAAGGACTTTGTTTAGCTGAAATGATGAAGCAGAACTAGAATACAGATAGTTTCTCTGTATGTAGAAATCAAAACACAATGTGGCATTTTTTCCTTAAAAGCAATTCAGAGATTTATCTCTATTTTAGATTATCCAAAATTTCTACTTAAGAACGATGAATTGTAATAGAGCCCAGACTTTTCTATAGGCATCAGGTTGTCACCTGTAGTTAAACAAAATTCTGGACGCTTCCCAGTTGAACATATATGACAATGGATCAGTGATCCAAAAAATGGCTGTCAGATGAAACAGTACCAGTAAGTGACATCCATACTTGCTTGGAGCCTCCTATGGTTCTGGCCTGTGTCTGCTTTTCTATAAATCTTGAGCTTCAAAGAGACTGAAAATTCTTGTTTGTATTGATTTTTCCTGGTTGATTTTGTTTAATAAAACTAATGGGCAGTCATTGAAAATGAACATGAGAAAGTGGCATTGGAAATATGTGGCATCTGTCTAATTTTCTGGACAATAGGGTAATACCTCGGAAAAGAAAATTGATTCAGAATATGATATGGAACATATACTCGGGTAAATCTCAGAGACTGAATGCATCTTGAGCATGAAACGTTAGAACCTTTGAGAGTATTCACTGGAAATCCAGAAACACTGTCTAGTTCTGACACATTTTTTTCTTCTTTCAATAAAAACCAGATCCAGGCTGGTGCTAGTGTTAAGCCCTGGGGTAGCCAGAATGAAGCTGACATCAGTGAAATTCCACTATTTATCAAACAGGCTGCACGGGTAACTTAAGTACTCCACCCCCAACGTTTTGACACAATGCAATTATTTTGCTTTTAACAGACAGCATCTGTTTGTTTGAAAAGGTTATTGCTAAAAGTACTATCTTCAGATAAATGTACTTGGATTTGTATTTCAGATGTATTTCACAGCTACGCTTTTATAAATAGGTTGGAAAATGGCTAAGTACTGATTTATGGTTGACAGCTAGTTTTAGTGCTATTCAGAATTTCTGCAAGGATACTTTGACATGTTCCCTTGAGTCTTCACAGCTCATGAAAACTCCAAACAGCATTAAAGACAAGAGGAAAAAAATCTTGAACACAATATTTTCAAACCTCAGCGGATTATCTTGCTCCAGATTTTCCAAATGAGTTTCAGTTTGAAACTATTTTTTTTTCAATTGTTTAAAATATTATTGTAGTTGTTTCAATGTGTCCAATGAATAATAAAAGGCCCACTAGGTGCTTAATTTAGACATGAATATGCCCAGGTTGAAGTGATGTACCTGTGGATAAATGTGCGTATTTATATGTCTGTTTTTTCTGTCGGTTAAGAACATGGATTCTGGAGTCTAATTGTTTGTCTGCCAAATGGATTCTGTAAGAAATGTTACACAGGTTACTAAACTTTATTTCAGCTTCCTTGTTGGTATAAATATTGATGCTAATAGTACCTATTTCATGGGAGTTATGAGGATTAAATAAGTTAATACATTAAAAGAATTTAGAGCCCTGGCTGGTGTGACTCAGTGGATTGAGTGCCAGCCTGTGAACCAAAAGGTCACCAGTTCAATTTCCAATCAGGTCCTCAGTTGGGGGTGTGCGAGAGGCACCCACCGATGTATCTCTCACACATTGATTTTTCTCTCCCTCTCTTACTTCCTTCCTTCCCCTCTTTCTAAAGATAAATAAATAAAATCTCTGAAAAAGAATTTAGAAATGTTTGACTAATAAGGGATCTGTAATAAGTATTAACTTCTATTACATGTATATGTGTGTGTGTGTATGTATATATATGCTATATGTGTGTATACATCTTTGTGTAAATACTATGTAGTAGAAATAGACATGGATAAGCCTAAAATATATTCAGTGTTTCTACTTATATCTTATCCCCGGTCCCAACATTGATTATATGGAAATTGCTGTATAACCAAATATAGGTTGAATATCTTATAAAATCTTAAACTAGATTCTTTATCAAAGGAAATATATATAGCTGAATGCTTTAATTTTTTGATTACCCCTTTTCTCTCATTTTATTCTCAAATATTTTCTAAGTATAGAGAATACTTTTTTCCCTCTCTTTTTTTTATTGTTGTTCAAGTACAGTTGTTTCCATATTCTCCCTACCACTCCCCCCTACCCTCGGCATCCCCACCTCCCACCCTCAGTCCTACCCATTTTTGGCTTTGTCCATGTGTCATTTATGTTGGGAACCACCCTGCCTGGTTTCAGAAGCTGTAACCCGCCATGGCTAAGGCTGAGTAAAGAGACCTTGGGACCATAAGCCATTAAGGAGACAAAGTTTATCTTCCTGGCGGGGGCGTAGCCTCTGCCCCCTTTACTTCACCCTGCTTGGCCCTGGGCGGATGACTGGTTAGCCAATGATGAGTAAGAATCTTCCAGGGAGGGATGACCTAAGATGGGCACAGTTACAATGTGGCCATCAGGGAAGGACTTGGGGGACTATAGAAAAATGGAGTGATGGCCCTCACCCCTTGGTTTTGACATAGCCTGAGTCCTCATTCTGTCTGTAAGAAGTCTCCTAATCTCTTGGCTGCCTTACTTCCCAGGGGTGACTTAAGCCTGAAACAATGCCAGAGGTGGGTGTGGCCCTGTGCTGGAAAGGGTGGGTTTCCGGGTCAATCAGGCCTAAGAAAAGAATGCATAAAATCCTGTGAAACCTGCTTTGCTAAGAATACCCTCAGTTTAAACGATAAGGGTCCAAGCATAAAATGAGTTTGTTTCCCAAAATTTTATGGCCCTTTGGCTATCTGACCCTGACTCAGAATAAGCCCTTATAGTTTTTTGAATGTCATCTATTGTTTGATCATTACTGCCTGACAATGATTGATGAGCTTTACCTATATTCCTGTGCAAATTAAACCCAATAAAAGCCCATTGAGGAACAGGCTCAAGGCCCTCCTCCTTTGAGAGACTGGCTAGCTTTCCTTCCCAAGCAGATCATGTCTTGGTAGACTTATTCTCATCCATGGTGGGTGGGGGGGAACCCTGTGGGTGGAGCCCCACCCCACCTTTATACACGTTCCTTGATGGCCCTTCCCCTATTTTTCCCCATTATTCCTCTCCCCCCACCCCTCTGGTTACTGTCAGTTTGTTCTTTATTTCAATGTCTCTGGTTATATTTTGCTCACTTGTTTGTTTTGTTGATTAGGCTCCATTTATAGGTGAGATCATAAGGTATTTTTCTTTCACCGCCTGGATTATTTCACTTAGCATAATGCTCTCCAGATCCATTCATGCTGTTGCAAAGGGTAGGCGCTCCTTATTTCTTTCTGCTGTGTAGTATTCCATTGTGTGAATGTACCACAGTTTTTTGATCCATTCATTTACTGATGGGCACTTAGGTTGCTTCCAGCACTTGGCTATTGTATATTGTGCTGCTATGAATATTGGGGTGCATAGGTTCTTTTGAATTGCTGTTTCAGGATTCTTAGGGAATAATCCCAGCAGTGGAATTGCTGGGTCAAAGGCAGTTCCACTTTTAGTTTTCTGAGGAAATTCCATACTGTTTTCTACAGTGGCTGCACCAGTCTGCATTCCTACCAACAGTGTGCTAGGGCTCCCTTTTCTCCACATCCTCTCCAGCACTTGTTGTTTGTTGCTTTGTTTATGACGGCCATTGTGACAGGTGTGAAGTTATATCTCATTGTGATTTTAATTTGCATCACCCTGATGGCTAGTGATGCTGAACATCTTTTCATATGTCTCTGGGCCCTCTGTATGTCCTCCTTGGAGAAGTGTCTGTCGTCCATTTTTCAATTGGGTTGTTTGTCTTCCTGGAGTGGAGTCATATGAGTTCTTTATATATTTTGGAGATCAAACCCTTGTTCAATGTATCATTTGAAAATTTTTTTCCTATACAGTTGATTCTCTTTTCATTTTGTTGATGTTATCTTTAACTGTGCAAAAGCTTTTTATTTTGATGAGATATTATTTGTTTATTCTTTTCTTTATGTCCCTTGCTGTAGGGGACATATTGGTGAAAATATTGCTAATGGAATATCTGAGATTTTCCTCCCTATGTTCTCCTCTAGGACTTTTATGGTGTTACAACTTATATTTAAGTCCACCTTGAGTTTATTTTTGTGTATGGTGTAAGTTGGTGGTTGATTTCATTTTTTTGCATGTAGTTGTCCAGATCTCCCATCACCATTTGTTGAAGAGGTTATTTTTATCCATTTTATGCTTCTGCTCTTTTTGTTGGATATTAATTAACCATAGAGACTTGGGTTTATTTCTGGGCTCTCTACTCTGTTCCATTGATCTATGTGTCTGTTCTTATGCCAGTACCAGACTGTTTTCATTACTGTGGCCTTGTAATATAGTTTGATGTCAGGTATTGTGATCCCTCCTACTTTGTTCTCCTTTCTCAAAATTGCTGTGGCTATTTGGGGTTGTTTATGGTTCCATATAAATTTTTGAAATGTTCTATATCTGTGAAATATGTCATTGGTAT
>VMDR010026927.1:0-13808 GCA_007922815.1 Macrotus californicus
AATGCTAATCTCAGGCTTATGTTTTCAGAAACAGATGTCTTCCAGTCCTGTATTACCCCCTTTGAAATGAGATAATAAATAGCCCTAAGTATTAGGGAAAAAAAAACCCCACTGCATATCCAAACAGCTGAGCCATACTGGGTGTCACTTTCCCTTTCAGGCAGAACAGGATGATGATCAAGTAACTACTTTTAAAAATTGGAAACTGAGATAATCATCTTGGCATGAAAGTTGTGTAGAGGAGACTTTAGCTACTACCAAGTATAAGCAGGATGAAATTATCAGTTGATGCTCGACATAAAAACAAGGAATATTTTATTGAAGGAACAACATTTCTATGTTGTAAGTATTGATATTTGAATAACAATATAATCACATCAGTTTTCTATTACCTGGAAGTTTATTAACCAGAATTCTCTATTTATTGGGACTTCTTAAAATTCCCAGTACATAGTTTTTATTCATTATTATAATAACAAAAAATGAGATATTAAAATAATGTAAAAAAATTATTTAAAGGCCAAGCATATTTGTATACTCTAAAACTTGAAAATAAATAATACTTATGTAAATCATGTTTGGCAAATCTTAACTATAAAACTACTCTCTAGAAATGCCAGATGTCAGACTTTTTATAAGTAACATCTATTTGAAGAATTCCCCCTTAAGTTATATTAGTAAAAAAAATTCACCATTGAAGCCAATTAAAAAATTATTAATAAGTGTCATCAGTCTCCTACTTTGTGACAATGAATTTGAACTCCTTGGCTTCACTTCTCCCTCAGCTTTCAGCTATTGGATGGTTTCTCATTAAGGTTGGTTTGTCTCGACTTGCCTGTCACGTTTGCGATTTGAAGAACAATATTTTGGGTCCCCATTATTGAGTTCAAGCACAGATGTGCAATGGTAGAAGTGGCTTAGACTGTACATGTTGTGAGATCTCAATCACTAAAAGGTCATGAAAATGGCATTTTTCAAAGCATCATCCTTGGACCACTTGCATCAAGATACCCACTGAAGTGTCTGTTGCACATGTGGTGTCCTGGACTCCACTCCAGACCTAATAAGTCAAAACCTTTATGCAGAAATGGACATTTTAATTAAGTGCCTCTGTTGATTCTTGCTCATGCCAAAAATGGAAAATATCTGCCTAAAAATGACTTCTTTTCCTAACTTTTAAAATCCAAGTGTTATAAAACCTGTGAGTACTTAAAGATTTAGACTTTTACTGAGCTCTAAGTTCTGCCTAATGTAAGAGGATCTCTACTGGAGCTACACCAAGAACATGCCCTATGAAGCCTCTAGAAAGTTTGTCCCAAATTACATGGTGATGATGATGATGGTGGTGATGGTGGTGGTGGTGGTGACAGAGATAATGCTGAGGGCGGTGGTGGTGGTTGAGGCAGTGGTGAGGATGATGACGATGGTGGTAGTGCTAGTGGCAGTGATGGAATCATATTAGTTTTGACCAAAATTCCAGGCTGTTTCTTTAAAATATTAAGTCATTGCATTGACCTATGTTCTTTATGCCTGAAATGATCATTCTGTAGATTTTAAATGACCTACTCTTCATTTGTACTAAAAAATCACCTCCTCTGAGAGATCTTTTCTGACTGCTCTAAATTTAGACCTCCCTCCTTTACTCTCCACCTGCTCACTTGGATTTAGTTTTTCTCATAGGTATTATCATATTATATATTATATATTTATTTGTTTACTTAAGTTCTTCCTCCACGACCGTGCAGGACTAATGAGAGCAATGTCTTCTTGTGTTTTGTTCACAGCGGTATTCCCAGTGCCTAAGACAGGAAGTGGCACTTGAGAAAGCTTAATAAATATTTGTTGAAACTGGATGAACCAACATAGACAGTTTTTAGTCAATCCCTCAGCAAACACACATTTTATTTTTTAATTTAATCTTTATTGTATTTTTTTTCTATTACCATTTAGTCCCCTTATACCCTCCTCTTCCCAGCAATCACCTCCTCCCAACAAACACATATTTTAAAATGGCCTAAAAGGGAACTGGAATGTGAGCTTGCCCCATGCTTCTCCTGCTCCAGCAAAGTTGCCACACACACACACACACACACACACACACACAAAATGTACTAGAGATAAATTCATGTTCCAATGTTTTAAGACATACCCTTAACAAACTAGTCCCCCAGCTTGATCACATTCTAATTTATCCACCACACTCGAGCCAGGGTGATCAGACCACCTCTGCTTAGAGCCATTCCATGGCAGCCCAAACGTCCAGGATAAAAAACCCTCAGGGTTTTACACCATTTCCCACCCCTCTTCGACAGATCAGCTCTTCCCGTAGTGCAAACTGTGTCAGACTCAAAACTACATCTCTGCTGACCTTCGTACCAGGACTGATCCTGTACCTCCTCGCCTTACCTAGATCCTACTCATTCTTCACACCTCAAGTGAAATGTCACTTTTTCTTAGAAGCTTTTCCTGACTTGGCAATTTCATTCTTCTGATGGATTTTCTGATAGCACCCTATGATTTTCTTCCATAATATTTATCACAATTCATATAGTTTTTGATAGTATAACAATTATTTAAAAAACCTTATCTCCATTAAACTCCAAGTTCTATTTCACAACATTTTTGTGGGTTTTTTTTTTTTTTTTTGGTGCCCTAGTAAGTGGTCACAATGCAATGTGGATTCTCAATCAATATATGTTGAATGAATGAATGAATGAATGAACTGGCCAAAGCTAACCACTAGTAAGACTGGCATTAAGATACAGCCGTTTTACACTAGTGCTTTTGAAGTCCCCAGAATGCTTAATGATTTTTCACATAGTTTTGTTTTAATTATATTGTCCTATTTTAATTGTTAATAGTAACTCTCAGGTACTATCTCATGATTTGACTTAATCCTTTAAAACCTTTCTGAGATAACTATTATCAGTTATTCATAGATGAGGCTCAGTGTAGATAATGGGCATCAGGATTTGAGTCCAGGCCTACTGACTCCAAAGCCTATCCCTTAGCCTCTACACTGTACTGCCTCAGCAATATTGGAGCCCCTTACAGGTCTCTTGGACACTTCTGAAAAGCCTTGGACACTTCCATACTTAGGGAGTGCCCTAAGTTCACATTCATTGGAACTTAGATTTTCGTCTCTGTTCATTTGGTACAGAAGCTAAAGGAAGTAAGCTAAAGTATCCTATTTCACCAACAGACACTGCAGTGAAGTATTCAGTTTAGTAACGTATGGTCTTGTGTTTTTAGGTTCTAGGTTTGGGGTCATATAGGACAGATTAACACCTTATCTTGCTTTTTTCCATACTCCAAGTCAAACATTTTTTAATGAGTATAATGATAATTGTATATTAAGATTTGTTTAATATGCAAGATTTGTTTTTGGCAGCTACCTAGTGTGCTAAATGTGAAGCTTAAACATGCTGTGGCATGTGAAATGAGTTTTCTCTCTCTGCCCTGTGATAACGAGGCCTCCTGAGTCCACGAGAATGCCAGAACAGCTATGGAATTTGTGACTTTGTTTGCTCTGAATCAAAGTTCATTTGATCAACCCCAGCATTCCGGAAATTGGCATGGATCCTCCTAAATTGTCTTAGTTTATTCTAAAATAAACCTCAGTGACATTTTCAAATCTTGATTAACAGGAAATCAATGGACTCTGTTGAAATAAGTAAAAGGCAAAAATTCTTTTTATGTGAAAGTCCACCGAGACTTTGAAGACATGCATAAATGACATGTGAGTCACCAACCTGGATGAGTTCACTATGTCACTATGATTTTACCTTTAATCGCTAATATTTTTTAAATGAGATAATTGTACCTTTATATTTCTTTCAGATTAGACCCCAAACCTGGCTATTTTTGCTTAGATAAAGGCAACGTGCCAAGGAAGGAAATTAGAAACTTTCTAATAGGATTATTTATTTTATTATATGATTCATCAGAAAGACCAGTGATGGGATTTAGGAAGTTTAGAATAACTGGCAAAATTTTCACCCACATTTAAAATAGGAATTGGTCCAATTGGTAGGCCAGGAAGGTTGCTTAAAAATGAAGAATGTTAGTGGTCAGCTTATTTTTTCCACACTTGTTACATAAATGTGCACTGTTATTGCATTTAGACTTTAATGTGCAATTGGAAGCACCTGAGTGTCTTGTTAAGCAGCAGACTGTGACTCAGCAGGTTTGGACCTGAGATTCGGTCTTTTTATCAAGCACCAGCTGCTGCTGATGGTTCTTGACCTACTCTGTTCAAGTCTGACAAAGAGAAAGAGTTCAACAGAGGCTGGATTAATTGAACTCAGATAATTGATTTCATGAGGGCATGCTCTGGCTTTGTCATTTTTCAGTTTACTAAACAAATGTGTTGAATGCCAACTACGTTCTCGATCCTGTGCTAGGCACTCGGGATCCGTGGAGGGAAACGCAGAGACACAGCGCCCCTTACAAGCCGCAGGGAACCATCAGAGTGTCAGTCCTGTGCTTGTGTCAAAGTCCTGTGGAGAAGGCAATATTAAAAATAAATGAACATATGGCAAAAATATCACCACAAATCATGACAGATGCAATCATATATACTGGGATACATGGAAGTGAGTTCAGCAGACTCCAAAGAGGCCTAATTGTTCACATGAAGAGGAGAAATGTGTCCCAGGCAGGAGTGATATCTTGAGCAGGAAGAAAGAAATGAGGTTGGAGTTGAGTGACCATGTAATTATATACGAAATAATATTTTTGAGAGTAACTGAATACATCCTTAATTATGTTACGACAATTCAATATAAACTAAACTGTATCGTGACCACCCTAGTGTGAACAGGTAGGCAGAGGCCAGATCATACAGGATTTTGGCCATACAAAAATCGGGTTTTTTTCCTCTTATGGAAAAAATCCCTAGCTAATAGAAGTAATATAATCTCATGCATGGTTTCATAGATCACTCCGGAAGCTGTAGGGATGTGAAATCAAAGGCTTCTCATTTTATTTCCTAGCATATTTGGCTTACTTCAGGAGCAATGTCAAAAAGATAGAATATTAATTTGAGAAAGACTAAGGCCATACTCTTTTCTTCATTTATTTGTTTCATGTGGTACATAAGATTCTATAATGCTATCTGACATGGGGGGGGGGGAGGTGGTGAAAGCAGTGTTTCCATTTGTTTAATTAATAGTGCATAGGCATGAAGTAAGAAATTCCTGTAAACAATTTTAAGATCCTTGGACTATCAGTGTTACACAAATTCATAGAATTTTTAAATGCTATGAAAGTAAATATAATGAACAAGATATGATAAAAGACCTGGTCAAATGCCAGGTGTATGTGTTAGAGGCCTGAGGTGCAGAAATACATAGATATTCACAGAGACAATGGTCCCTCTCCTAATCATGTTTCCTGGGAAATGAAAATATCTCATATAGATGATACAGAGGGATCTCTGGGGTACCTTCAACAACTAATTTTGCTACAACTAAATGCCACCAATTTTCTTTGCATTGCTTCTCTTCAAGAAGTGACTTTCCATTTCCTTCCCAACCTTTCTGAACAGAAGATCATAATGCTGACAATTTGTAATGCTCTTTCTTCTTTGCTGTGATTCTTCTACTTCCATCATCTCCCTAATGTTGGTGTGTCAGGTCCTGCCCCAGAGCTAAGCCAGTTTCTGGCAGTGATTTGGTTGCTTGGGGTACACAGTCACTCTTTGAGGATACTAAGGACTTTGAGGATACCAAGAGCCTGGTGTGTGTATATGGGTGTAGGTGTGGGGGCGTTCAAAGGCCCCACTGCTTCCTTTCTTCCCTCTTTCCAATCCCTACTCCACGCCCTCTGATGCCTGGTGACTCATTCATTCCCTATGACCCATCATCTCCTCTGGAACTGGTCCATGTCCTCTCCCCGCCTTCCCGTTTCTTCCGCCTGGAGCTTTAACTCTAAGACAGAGAAATGCTTTCCTAAAGAGATGAATGATATCACATCCTTCCCAAACTGTTTATCTTATCCCTTGCCCATGCTACATCCAGCAAGTTTAATTCCCTTTATACTAGAGATGCCCTTAACTTGTGTGACTGAATCAAATTTATTTTAAATGCACTACAACATCTTTGCTATTGAAAAGGGTTCTTGAAGAATGCTTTAAAATAAGAAAATGAAGTAAAGATTTCAATCTATCTACACAACATTTTGTGATATTATCTAGTTCTATGAGGCGATGTATGTTTCAAAACAAGAAAACTATAACTTGTATTTATTGCAAAAAACAGTAGAATACAATAAAAAAAATCATCCTTGATATAATCACCCAAGAATAAGCAAGGTTAAATTTGGGGACCACCTAGGTCATGTTTTCCCAAGTAAGTTTCCATGTTCTCACACTGGGTAGGCAGGGCTACAGATGGGGGTGGGAGTGAGAGACAAACAATCACGGCCAATGACAACAAAGTATTTCTAAGTGGGTGGCAGGACATATACATCATTTCCTTATCCATGCAGGATGTCCAGCTGCCTCTGTAGAGAGTAAGAAAGCAAGTGGGGGGTGAAAGCAGAGGTGGATATGTGAAAAACATTCTTCCATCCCTAATTCCTCTGGACACCTTCTCAAATGGTAGAAAAGGTCAAAGAATAAAACTTGATACAACTCACTACATTAAGTGATTCACCAAGTCTCTTCTGGGGACATACAAACCTGGTTCTCCTTGTGAATGTGAGGTGGCCATAGATTATTAAATTGGATACTGAAAAAATCTTAGTCCATTCCATTAATTTGGGACCAGTTGGCTGGAAGTGTTTGTAACTCTACCTTCTCACAGATCACATAATTCCATATGATTACTAGGCCCACTATATGCTTGTTCTTATTTATCCTCATGTAAGGATATATGTTTGCTCTCAGGGACTTCTAGGGAAGTATATTATGCCTGAAAACAATTCTAGCCTCAGGGCTTTGTGCTTTCCATGCCCTCCGTCTTGAACATGTCCTCCCAAATCTTTGCATGGTCCAAGGTCAAATGCATAGTCAAAGAAAACTTCCCTCACCCTTTCAGCATGCAGTAGCCACAATCACCCCAGGCCTCTCTTATTCATTTTATTTTCTTCATAGTCTTTTCTAGATTTAAAATGATTGTTTTTATTGCCTGTGTCCCCACATTACAGTGACAGCAGGGACCTCATATGTATAGTTCACTGCTCATCTCCAATGTCTAGATAAGCACCTGGTATGTGGTGCTTTAAACTATATTTATTTATATTAAATAAATAGTTATTAAACAATGAATGAATGAAGCAAAAAAGTGATGCAAATTTTACTGATAAAATAATTTTATGGAAAGCAATGAAGAAAGCTTAGATGTTGCAACTAATTAGTCATTTGAAAACTGAAGCAAATAAATGTAAAAAATCCTGGATTGGTTCTTCCATGAGCTGAAACTCAGATGAATATAGGTCCTCAGGTTTCCCCTTTTCATTTCTTCCCCCCAGATGCTCTTAATTTACGTGTGTGAAAACTCTTTGTACACTGTGAAGTACTCTGTAAACATAAAATGTCTTCATTTGTATTACCAAGAGTCATCTTACATTCACCCTACTTACTTGTTGAAGATGAGGAAAACAGTCTGGTGTTACGAGGGAGTAAACAGGCAGAAACTGTTCGAAGGTGCAACACAAGGAAGGGAACCAACTTTTCCTGGGAGTCTGTCTACCATGGATCAGGTGCAATCACAGCTCTCAGAATAATCATATAAAATACTCCTTGCAGTTCCCGTTCATCAGATGAGGAAACTGAGATTGAGAAAGCTTCTAATAGCCCATTCAAGATCCCATAACATATCTGGTTGACCAAAAAGTTCATTTGTTTTTTTTCTACAAGATGGTTCTAGAAGCACTTAGTTGTCTTTAACTTCATTCAAAACAATTTTGTTAGACTGTATTGTTACAGCTAAAAGTTGTGGTACATTTATAGAAAGGAATATTGTGCAGCAGAAAGAAAGAAGGAACTCCTACCTTTTGCAACAGCATGGATGGAACTGGAGTGTATTATGCTAAGTGAAATAAGCCAGGCAGTGAAAGACAAATACCATATGATCTCACCTATAACAGGAACCTAATGAACAAAACAAACAAATGAGCAAAACAGAACTAGAGGCATAGAAGCAAGGAAGAGACTGACAGTGACCAGAGGAAAGGGGGAAGAGGAGGGTAAGGAAGGAAAGAAGGGAAAAGGCCTAGTTAAAGAGCAATTCTGAATGACCCATGGACATGGTCAATAGGGTGCAGACTGACTGTGGGAAGAGGGTGGGGCAGGCAGAGCAACGGGGGAAAATTAGGACAACGGTAATAGAACAACAATTAAAAAAATTAAAAAATTAAAAATAAAAATAAAATAATGAAAAAATATTCAAATTGGTGAATTTTTGTGTAGCCATTTTAACATTGAAGATGGAAGAAAATATGCAACATTTTCAGCGTATTATGCTTTATTATCTCAATTAAGGTAAAAATGCAACTGAAAGGCAAAAAAAAAAAAAGATTTGTGCAGCGTATGGAGAAGGTGCTGTGACTGATGGAATGTGTCAAAGAATGGTTTGTGAAGTTTCATGCTGGAGATTTCTCACTGGACGATGCTCCACGGTTGGTTAGACCAGTTGAAGTTGGTAGTGATCAAATCAAGACATAATCAAGAACAATCCATGTTATATCATGTGGAAGATAGCCAACATACTCAAAATATCCTAATCAATAAAGTTATTGGTAAAAATGAAAAATATGTCTTTTACTTTATGGAAGAAACTGTTCAGGTTTCTTGGCCAACCCAATTAAAGCTAGCTCAGATTTCAAAGTTAATGCTTTCTGTTATAACAATGTGCTCCAGAAGGCCAATGGCAAGTGAGGAAGAAATCCAGCTCTGTTGGCTTTCCATTGTTCCCACTCCTTCCTCCACCTTACCTGTGGTATCCAAATATGACAGCTTTAGGTAATGATAGAATTTCTTGAATATTGGAAAAAGCATACATTATTTATTTCTGCCTCTTCACGAACATGTTTCTCTCCCTGAGATCTCATTTCCACTGTGACTTTGACTTAATTTACCATCTGTGAAGAAGAAAAAGAAGGGAAAGGATGAGGAGGAAGAAAGAGATGAAGGAAAGAAGAAAAGAAAGCAGGACAAAAAGAAGGAAACAAATATAAGGCTCTGGGTAGCAGAATACTGACTATTGTGTTTTAAAAATCTTTTTTGACCTGTTTTATACAAACAGCTATAATTCCTATTGCAGAAAGTGAGGCTAAACAGAGAGCCGTCCTTCCTGCATTTACATCTTGCACCAAAACATCTGGCTCAACATCAGTCTAGATAGGATGTTTTGCTCTTTCCATGCCTATCACTCTCCACTCATTTAATTTCTGGCCTCCACTTTGGTTTTTATGGTGTGTTAAATAGCTTTTAACAACGAGATTCTGTTTTGCTATCTTTGTAAGTTTTTAGGAAAGAATCACATCGTTAAGTAAGGTTGGGGAGAAGTTAGCATACGGCATGTGGAGAGGAGGGGACGGGAGGGGAAAAGGTGTTGAAACTTAGTTTTTTATGAAAACTTGGGGAGGACGTGTGCAGGAGCCTCTCTCCTCCCAACTCAGCTCTGGAGAAGAGGCGAAGCTGGAGAGACTGTCGCCGAAACTGGGCAGGGGCATCGAGCTGTGGCTGTGCAAGTGTGGGGTCAAAGGTTCAAGTCCCCAGGTATCTCATCAGCTCTTTGCTCTCACAGCCATTTTAACGACCACACTCCTGTAGCACACACTGGGAGCAATTGTGTTTCTAGTGAGGCGGAGGGCATTTTAAAGTGTGTGTGGCCACCAGTGTAGTGGCTGAACACCAAACCATGTTTGCTGCTGGTCCCTCTATGACTTGTGCCTCCTCCAGTCCTCGCTGATTGTGGTAACTGTATGCTGACATAGTTCCAGTAATTAGACCTTTATTTTGTTCTTCCTACCGGCACCCTGAATTTGTGCCCTTCCTGAATTTCCATCTGTAGTCTTCCTTTGGACCCCTGACCTAAGTTTGAGGAGTTTTGACATGGACAATACATTCATGTCACCATCACCCAAAACCATATTTAAATATGTTTATACCCTGGAAAGTTCTTTAGGCCCTTTTCCAATTCATTACTTCCCTGCTTGCGGAGCATCTACTTTCTGAGTGATACCACTGTAGATTTACTTGAAATAGGATGCCGAGGGAGAGCTCTACAGATGCCACAGATGACCAGGAAGACAGACAAGTGAGCCCTAGAACAAATTAAGCCAGAAACGTCACTGGAAGCAAAAATGACAAAACTGAAGCTGTCTTGCTTATGGCACATGATGGGAAGGCAGGGTTTTTTGGAAAAGACAATAAAGCTGGGAAAAACAGAAGACAGTGGGAAAAGAGAAAGACCAAATGTGAAAAGCCATAGGCTTCTTCTATAGGAGCTGAGCATGGCTGCTGAGCATAGGACTTGTGGAGTGACTCATTCATAGGGTCGCTAGGAATCAGAGCACACTCAATGACATAGAATACATACACAGATTCATTTTGCCTATTCTTGGACCTGATATAATTGAAACAATATAATATTTAAAGTTTTGAGC
This sequence comes from Macrotus californicus, assembly GCA_007922815.1. NCBI lineage: Eukaryota > Metazoa > Chordata > Mammalia > Chiroptera > Phyllostomidae > Macrotus > Macrotus californicus. The sequence goes on from VMDR010026927.1 coordinate 10,615, forward strand.
CTGACTGCTTTCTCTTAATGTAATGATTTTGAGGTTCAGCCATGTTATTGCCTGCATTGTTCTTCTTTATTGCTGAATAGCATTCCACTATCCAAATATACCAGAACTTGTTTATCTCTTCTTATGTTGATGGACATTGCATTGTTTCCATCCGGGGTAATTATTAATAAGGTTGCTGTGAATAGCCTTCTACATTCTCTTCAATAAATGCATAGGAGTAGAATTTCTGGGTCATAAGTTAGATATAAGTTCAGCTTTATTAAAACCTGCAAAAAATTCTCCAAGGCAGTTGCACCATTTTACACTCCCACCAGCAACAAAGGCAAGACTAGCTGTTCTGCATCATCACCAACATTTTATGTTGTCAGTCTTTTCAATTTTAACCATTCTTGTGGTTGTGAAATGGTATCTCATTGTGGTTTTAATTTTCATTTCCTTGATGACTAATGATGTTGAGTAACTTTTCATTCATGTATTGCTCACTCACATACTCTTTGGTACAATGTCTTTTCATGTCTTTGCCCTTTGCTTTACAGGACGGTTCATTTTTGTATTGTCGCTTTGATTGACTGCTCTGTATAATCTAGATACAAAACCTTTGTCAGATATGTGTGCTATATGTATATTTCCAGTCTGTGGCTTTATTTATTTTCATAATGGTGACTTTTGAGACTCAGAAATTTTGAAGAAATACAAAACATCATTTTTTTTTCTTTTACAGTTTAGTGTTTTTCTTTCCTGTCCAGAAAATCTTTGCCCATGCCAAAGTCATAAAGAATTTTCCACATTTTCTTTTAGATAACTACACTATTCAGCACAATACCCTGTAGGCATATCTACCTATTAATCACTTTAAATGTGTGTAGTATGACTGAGAAACTAATTTTTAAATTTTATTTAAGTAGATACATGTGGCTAGTGAATACTATATAAGACAGAACAATTCAAGAAGTTTTAAACCTACAGGATTTAGATTTAGGATGGATCTGGAATTAATTTTCATAAGTGAAATAAGAAAGTAGCATTATTCATTTATTTCCTTATGGATATCCAGTAGTGGCAACAAGATTTGTTAAAAAACAAACAAACAAACAAAAAAAAAAAACCTATCTTTTCCCCCTTGAGCTGATTTGTCAACTTGGCGGAAAAATCAAGTGACTCTGTAAGTGTGGATGAAGAAAATATTCTTCATGAACTATATAAATATTAAATAATTATTTATTTAGCACTTTAGTGTGCTAGGCTGTGCGCTAAGACCTGGGTAAATAGAGGGTCCTCCGCTGGAGATTCAATCAAGATACTATTGCCCAGTCTCGTTAAGATCTCAGTGCAGTTAGCACACATGGCAGTCACAAGGAACAGCAATACGTAGGAAAAATGCAGGGTGCCTTGGAAATACATAGGAAGGGCATGCAATCTGCATTTGGACTTGTAGAAGACTTCATTAGAGGAATTAGTTCCTAACTGAAGGCTAAATAAAAGATAGTGAGTGAGAAAATGTGTTTCAGGCAAAAAGAGAGAGAAGCATCTAAGAAAAAAACAGTCTTTGCATGCTTCAATTAGCCAAATACAGTGTTTTACATGGATTATTTTAGTTAGCCTTCACAACAATCTATTGAAACACAATCACACCACTATTTTGCAGACTAGTAAATTGAGGCAATCAAAGATTAAGCAACTTTTCAAGTCATATATGAACTAAGTAGAAATACCAAGATTTTAAGACAGGCCCTCAAATCTAAACTTTTATATACTACTCAATAATGTTCATTTTATTTGATATTTATCTTATTATTCTGTATTATTTTATTTTAATTGTTTTTTAAAGATTTTACTTATTTATTTTTAGAGAGGAGAAGGGAGGGAGAAAGAGAGGGAGAGAAACATCAATGTGTGGTTGCCTCTCATATGCCCCCAACAGGGAACCTGGCCCAGGCATGTGCCCTGCTGGGAATCGAACTAGCGACCCTTTGGTGCACAGGCTGACATTCAATCCACTGAGCCATGCCCGCCCGGGTTATTTTAATTGTTTTATCAGTCAGCATGCCATGAATTAGATCTCCAAAATGTATCCATCTTATAACTGAAAGTTTAAACCCTTTGAGCAAAATCTCCCCATTTTCCCCACCAGTCCAGCCCCTGGCAACAACCATTTTACTCTCTGTTTCTGTGAGTTTGACTTTTTTCGTTCTGCACATAAGTGTGATCATACAGTATTTGTCTTTCCCTTTCTGACATATTCCATTTAGCACAGTGTCCTCAAGGTCAGTCTGTGTTGTTTCAAACGACAGGGTTTCCTTCTTTTTTATGTATGAATAATATTGCATTGTGTGTACATACTTTTTTTTTTTCACATTTTCTTCATCCATTTATCAATGGGCACTCAGGCAGTTTCCAGGGTTTGGCTATTGTGAATAATGAGGCAGTGACCATGGAGGTGCAGATCTCCCTTTGAGATGATGTGATTTCATGTCCTTTGGGTACATTCCTAGATGTGGAATTGCTGGATCATATGGTAGTTCTATTTTTAAGTTTTTGAGGAAACTTTATAACGTTTTCTATAGTGGCTGCACCAATTTACACTCTCACCAATAGTGTCCTAGGGTTCTCTTTTCTCTACATCCTTGACAATACTTACCTATTGTCTTTTAGATAATAGCCATTCTAATAGTGATAAGGTGATATCTCATTGAGGTTATGATTTGCATTTCCCTTATGTTAGTGATATGTTAGTTATTTAGATAAATGTATATATTAAATAAAAATACACAATATAAACCCTTCTAATTACTAGATCCTCTCCATCAAAAGTCAAGCTACCATTTTTTCTTGGCTAATAATTATCTTCATCACTTTAACCAAAAGCTTAAGCTCCCTCTCTAATATACATAAGAATTTTAAGAGTTAGAAAGATTACACAGAGGTAAAAGATTTCTGTTAAGATCAGTCAAATCTCTTAACCTGAGTGAAGTCAGTAACATACTTGCAGTCTGAATTTAGTCTTTTCTCATTACCCTTATTTGGCCTGTAACACTGTAACATTTCTGGTTTTAAGGGGTCTAATGCTTAGTGTAAGGCCATATTCCAGGCCACAGTAGGGAAAAGAAACCAATTCACAGAGTACGTGATGAGTCCCCAAGTTATCAAGAGCTGGTTGTAACCACCTAAGAATAGAATGTAAGTCACTTCCAGGC